>OZ012643.1:4895534-5129600 GCA_963942575.1 Priocnemis perturbator | reverse complement strand
AGGAAAGGGCATAATGATTGAAGAGGAGGAGATGGGGGAGAAGGAAGACGGAATTGGGAGTGGGTGATGAGAGTAGGAGGAGAGAGATGGAGAGTGATAGGAATTTATGTGAGGGGGGATATAGAGAGAAGCTAGAGGGGTTGAGGAACAGGATGGAAGGGGGGGAGGAGGAGGGAACGTCCATAATAGTGGTAGGGGATTTTAATGCCAGGACAGGAAGGAGGGGGGGATGGATAGAGGGGGATGAGGAAAGGAGGAAGAGAAGGAGGGAAGAAGATCGAAGGATGGAAAGTGAACAGGGAGGAAGGCTATTAGCAGAGTGTGTGGAAGAGGGGGGGATGGGCAATAATGAATGGATGCACAAAGGGGGACGAGGAGGGGGAATTCACGTATATCGGGACAAGGGGCAGGTCGGTGATAGACTAGTGATTGGGGACAGTAGAGCGAAGGAGAGGTTGGAGAGCGTAGAGGTGGGAGAAAAAGTGGACTCAGACCATCAGCCACTAGTGGTAGAGATGAAGGGAAAGATGGAAAGGAGGGGGGGGAGGAAGAAGAGGGAGGAAGGGGAGATGTAGTGGGGAGATGGGGACGAGGAGGGGAAGGGAAAGGTTTAGAGAAGCATGAGGAATAGGGGGGAGGAAGGGAGGGGGGGAGGGACACCAGAGGAGGACTTGAAGAGGCTGGGGGATAAGATAAGATTGGCGTGTGAAAGAAGGAGGGGAGGAGGTGAAGATAGGGGGGAGGAGGAGGGGTTGGTGGGATGAGGATTGTAGGGAAGCGAAAGAGCGAGCTAAGAAGGGAAATTGAGAAAGTGGAAGAGAGAAGAAGAGGAGGGAAAGAGTATAGGGAAAAAAAGAAGGAATATAAGGGACTATGCGAGAGGAAGAAGGAGGAGGAGAGAGAGAGGGTTCTAAGAGAAGTGGGAGAGGCAAGGACGGAGAGGGATGTGTGGGGGGTGGTAAGGAGTAACAGGAGGGGAAGGAAGGGGATCTGCGAGGAAATTACGGGAGAGGAGTGGAAGGAGCACTTCATGGGGTTGCTGGGAGGGGTGGAAAGGAAGGTGGTATGTGGAGGGGGGAAAAGGGAGAGGGAAGGGGATGAGGAGAGCCAGTTGAGTATGGAGGAAATAGGGGGGGTGATGAATGGGATGAAGGAGGGAAAGGCGGTGGGGGGGGATGGGATCCCAAATGAGGTGTGGAAGTTTGGGGGAGCGGAGGTGAGAGAGTGGGGAGGGGAAATATGCAGCAGGGTGTGGGCTGGGGAGGGGTGGCCGGAGGAGTGGTGCGTAGGGGAAATAGTGCCAATTGTAAAGAAAGGGGAGGGGAAGAAGGCGGGGGATTATAGGGGGGTCACGCTAATGCCTTCGCTATACAGGATATACGCGAAGGTATTAGCGGACAGGTTGAGGGAGGAGGTAGAGGGCAAAGGGCAGCTAGGGGAAAGACAGACTGGTTTCAGGAAAGGGATGGGAACGAGGGACCAGTTCTATGCCTTAAACTACCTAATAAACAGAGAAATAGGAAGAAAGGAGGAAGAATGGTAGCGCTGTTTTTAGACCTAAAAGCGGCTTTTGACTCGGTGGGGAAGGGAAAAGTGGCCGAAGCGATGAGAGAGAGGGGGGTTAGGGAGGGACTGGTGGAAAGAGTAGAGGAAATAATGAAGGAGACAAAGAGCAGGTTGAGAGTAGGGGGGGAGCAGGGGGAGGTGTTCTGGACGGCGAGAGGGCTGAGGCAGGGGTGCCCGCTCAGCCCGATTTTATTTAACATCTTGATGGCGGACTTGGAAGAGGACCTAAGAGCGGGGGGGGGAGGGATAAAGGTGGGGGGAAAAAAGGTTTTCTCGCTGTCATACGCTGACGACGTTGTATTAATGGCAAAGGACGAAGGAGAGATGAGGGCGATGATGGCGAGGCTAGAGAGATATATGGAAAGGAAGGGACTGGAAGTGAACACGGAGAAAACGAAGGTCATGAGGTTCAGAAAGGGGGGAGGGAGGAAGAGAAGAATAGACTGGTGGTGGGGGGGTAAGAAATTGGAGGAGGTAAGGGAAATGAAGTATTTGGGATATTGGATAGAGCAGGGGGGGGGGGGGAGTGAGAAAAATATGAGGGAAAGAGTTAGAAGGGCGGCGGCGGCGATGAGGGAGATATGGGGAATGGCGAAGAGGTTGTGGAGTAAGGATTGGGAGAGAAGACTGTGGCTGTTCGACACGCTGGTGTGGACGGTGGCGGAGTATGGGGTAGAGGTATGGGGATGGAGGGAAAGGAGGTTAGTGGAGGCGTTGCAGGAGAGGTATATAAGATGGGTACTGGGGCTAGGGTGGAGAACGCCAGGGTATATGGTGAGGGAAGAGTCGGACAGGGGAAAGATGAGGGTAAGGGCGGGAAGAAGGGCATGGAACTACGAGAAGGGATTGGAGTAAGGGAAAGGGGGGGCGATAGCGAGAGAATGCTGGGGAGAGATGGTGGAGAGATGGAAAAAGGGAAAGGTGATAGGGAAGTGGGAGGAGGAGAGAAGGGAGTTCCTGAGGGAAAGAGGAATAAAGATGGGAGAGGAACAAGGGGTGGAATATGGAGACATGGAGAGGAAGGATGAGGAAGAACAGAAAAGGGAAAGGGAGAAAAGAATAAAAGAATTGAGGTCGAATAGGTGGTATAGGGAGGTAGTTGGGGAAGGAGGGAAAGGATACCTGAGGAAGGGGTGGAATGAAAGAAGAGTGAGTAGAGTGGCAAGGTTTAGGATGGGAAATGAAATGAGAGAAGGATTATACTGGGCAAAGGAGGAGGAGAGGAAATGCAGATTGTGCGGGGAAGAGGAAGAGACGTGGGAGCACGTGTGGGAGAGGTGCGAAGGATGGGGGGAAATAGAGGAGAGAAAGGAGGGATGGGAGGGGAAAGTAAAGGAAATACTAGATGGGGAAGGAGGGGGAGAGGAATGGCTGAGGAAATTAGAGAGAGCGAGATGGGAGAAAGAGGCTAGAGAAGGGGAGGGTGGGAGGTAAAGAAGGGAAGGGAGGAGAGGTATGAATGAGAAAAGGATTGGATGAACAGGGAGAAACGGATGAATGGAAGAATGAGGACAGGAGGAGTGTGAGGAAGAAAGAATGGGCGGAAACGGAAGTCCGAAAGGGGAGAGGAGGAGGGGGGAGGAGGGGAGGGAGAGGGAGGGCGGGGTAAAGGAAATTGGAAGATAGTGAGTGGGCGAGAGGGGGCGAGTAGGAGAGTAAGCGAGCGACCAAGCGAGCGAGCAAGCGAGCGAGCGAGCGGGCGAGCGAAAGAGAGAGCGAGCGTGCGAGGTAGAGGGCGTGCGAGAAGGAGAAGTAGGGTGATAACCGAGGAAGTTGTAAATAGGACAAGGTTAAAATAAGCTAGAATAAGATAGTGTTAAGTAGTTGTAAGTAGTTGTAAGGAGCGGTGAAATGCGTGGAGTGGAGGAGAAGGAGGAAAAAATGGAATTTGTAACCCGGCAGGGAATCAAAAATAAAGATACATACATACAAATACAAGCATTTGTTTGAGAAAGGATATACACCTAATTGGACGACTGAAATTTTTAATGTTACTTCTGTGCAACATACTTATCCTGTCACATATTTAATTCAAGATTTACGAGGAAATGACATTAAAGGCGGTTTCTATGAATATGAATTATTAAAAGCTAAGCATAGCGATATTTATTTAGTTGAAAAAGTTATTCGTAGAAAGCAAAATAAAGTATATGTTAAATGGTTGGGATTAGATAAATCACATAATTCATGGATTGATATAAATTTAAAATAAATTTATTTTTAATTGTGTACTTAATTACAAATTGATAATAAAATATAAAAATTCATTATATTCACAATCAGTGCATATCAATGTACATTATTATTTAAAAAGATTTATTAGTTACGTTATGACAGTACCAATTTCTAAAAACTTGTACTTCAAGTAAAGGACAATGCGGAATTGTATTATTCCAATTTCTCTCTTTTACATGTATTTTACACATTATAGTGTTGATGTTCACTTTATTATACAGTTTATTAGAAACTAGAACATCAAATTTAGGACATGCCAGTTCCTCTAAATTTATATTTCGGATTCCAAGTTCGTTCAATAATTTCTTTTCATAAATTCCACCTTTATATGCAACAATTGGACTGTCATATTTTGAGATAAAATCTTGGACTATATAGGGCAAGTCCTCTTGTTCAAAATTTTCATATCCGTAATCTTTGAATAAAATTCCATGAACGTTATTGTATACATAACGCGCACTTCGCTGATCTTCAACACTTAAATCGTTAAAGTTTTTATTCAAAAATAGGTATTCACGTAATATATTTTCATTTATAGATATTATCGCAATTTCTTTGCATAAAAACGTATGTCGATTAATTGTAAATCCATCCATATCGATGAAATGCGTTATTTTTTCATAATCAGCTGTAGCCTGAAAATAATATTAATTTAAACAAATTAGAGTATTGGAAATAAAAATTTGTTTTTCTTATATTCGGACTACATACCATAATTATATTTTTAAATTTTCACTTACAAAACTGTAACTTTTCAATTTCACTTTAATGCAAATGTTGCACAAACTTTAGTCGACCGAAGTTTCTTTCAAAAAGATTCGTCTCGTACGGAAGCTCTTATTTGCGCTGTAGGTATTAAATGTGTGGGAAATCAGAAATTGAGCGAGGGCATAATCGTTGTATGCAAGCGTAAAAGGGAGTAGGGGAATGAAGAATTTGCACTGTAGGTATTAAATGTGTGGAAAATCAGAAATTGAGCGAGGGCATAATTGTTGTATGCAAGCGTAAAAGGGAGTAGGGGAATGAAGAAAAGTGACGTATGCTGGAAGTTTGAGTGGAAGAGTATGCGGTGCATAAATAGCGCTACTTCGCGATACGCGCAGTTTAGTCGTTGAATAGCGCAAGTGCATTAACAGTTCAGTAGATATTTGCAGTGAACATGTGCGAAAATACGTTCAGTTTGCTGAATAGTGTCGGTATTATAAAAAAGTTGCCAGTGAACCCGGTAGCAGGCTTGGAAATTAATAAATCAAATTTAATAAGCGGAATGAGAAAAATGAAGACCCGCTTTGGAGATAGAGTTATGTTTGATTTAAATGATACATTCTCTATTTTTCTACCATTACGTATAAGTAATATTTTATTAGAAAAAAGCAAGCATTACCAAGTTATAGAGAATTGCCTTACAAGTAGTAAACCAGTTCATCTAATATACCTTGGTGGAAAATATAATGAAATTAAATTCTCTACTGATGATGATGATGATGATGATGTTGATGATGTAAAAGAAGAAGAACATGTAGAGAGTGAGAAGGAAAATATGAAAAATGAGAGCGAAAAAGATTCGTCAAAACGTAAGCGCAAAAATGGAAACGAGATGCCAAAAGATGAAAAGAATAAAAAAAAAGCAGCATCATAATCAAAAACAGGTTTGTAGACATACATCAAGTACGTATATAATTATAAATGATTTTAGTAATAAAACTATATAAAATAATAATTTCATTACAGATAAAACAAACTGTTTCATTCCACAATTTCTACTACTTATATATAATCGACGATACATATCTTGAAGAATACCAATGTGCACGTAAAGGATTCTGGCATATCGACTCCGCATATTTTAAAGCACGGGTTAAAAAAATGGATGATTTGCTTCAAGATATTATGAATTTGAAATTTACACAATATATAAATAATGAAAATAATGTTTAAAATTTCTAATGTATTTAACCATCTATATAAAATTAATAAAAGGTGAGTTCATTATAAACTAGTACATATTTTTCTTTCACATCAGTCTTTCGTCCTACCGTGACACGTAAGCACCTCAATTCTAATCATGGCGAAATTAATTATATTTATAATTCACACTGCGATACTTCTTCAACTTTTTCCTTCTCTCTTATCTATCAAGACCAATTTGCGAGTGCGTTCTACGCATCCGATGAATAAACGTTCAACAATTAATTATCTTCAATATGACGGCTATATGAACACTAACAATTCAAAATCAGAAACTATTAATAATGATAAATTGGTAGATGCAATACGAATTTTTCAACAATATTGGAATCTTAAAGTTGATGGGACTCTAAATGCTGAAACGAAAAAGTTGATGGAGGCAAAGCGTTGTGGAGTAAGTGATCATGTCAGCGATTACACACTTCATTCTTATAAATGGAACAAAAAAACATTGCGTTGGTATTTCCATGTCGGAACAACAGAACAAATTAACATTGCAAAAAAAGCATTTTCTTTGTGGCACAAGCCATCTCGGTTAACCTTTATTCAAGTACAAAGTAAAACTGAAGTGGATATAATTATATCATTTGAAAATACAATGCATTACAGTGTTAATTCACCACAACAAGTTTGTTCACCACCATTCTCTAATCAAACATTAGCACATGCAGATATGCCGAATGAAAGTAATAATGTCAGAGAAATTCATGTATCTAAATCGTGGAAATGGATGACAGGTGAGGGGCCGATAAACGATGAGTCAATCAGTTTATATGAAACATTAACACACGAAATTGGTCACAGTCTAGGTTTACTACATTCATCAAATATAAATTCAATAATGTCGCCATTTTATCATTATGAAAATCATACAGATTATATTAAACTTGAGGAAGATGATATATTAGCTATACGAAATTTATATAATGTTAATGATGAGAATGAGTCTGAGGGCGAATTCGGTGAAGATGCAAATGGTAATGCTTCTCCTGATACGTCACCAGATGCACCAACATTAGTTCCACCAAAATTAGCTGATTTATGTTCAGTTCCAGTAGATGATTTAAAATTTTTCATTTTTAAAGCACGATTGTATATATTCTATAAAATTTGGGTATGGCCATTTAATTTAAACGTTAAATATCGAAAGTATGAGGAGCCACAGTTAATAAGATCGTGGTTAAAATTTTTGCCATTGAATTTTTCAGGAATTAATGCAATATATGAAAGACTAAATGGAGAAGTTGCATTATTTTCTGATAATAATATTTATATATTCAATTCTGATACTTTCCAATTAAAAACTGATTATCCCATGACATATCAAAAAGTATTTGGCAAAGACTTTCAGTATAATGGAGTGCAATCTGCTGTTTTAACCAATACCGGTAGAAAATATATTTTTTATAAAGGAGTATATGTAATTGAAATTGACGAGTGTAGATATCAGCCTAGAAAGTATATTTTAATTAACGATTTATTTAATAGAATTGGCCTATCCATATCTCCACAAAATCCATTTTCAGTATTTAAATATATAAATGGTAAACTTTATATATTACAAAACGGTCATTTTTATGAATATGACGAATTTAATTTCAATGTTGTAAGATCAGGGTCATTCGATCTCTCCATTTTCAGTATTCAATGTATTACTGATAGTAACATTTTAGCCAATTTGAAAGATATGGTAGAAAAATTAGTTCAATTTTATGGTGAATACAATAAAAATGTAAATTCAAGATTATCTTATAACCCAAATAAACGTGATATAAACGAATTTAACACACAAGCAGAGATAAGAAATCATATGATTTCATATCTAGGATAAAAGCGATGGTAAATCAGAGAGAGGGGATAGTCGTAGCAGGATAAATATATGCAGGAAATTGTGCGTCTGTTGTATTTTAAACCGCGACCGTAAGCGGAGGCGGAGGCTAACGAAGTGAAGTGCAGTGAAAGTTACAAAACGGTAGTGTGATTAAAGAGGTGTAAAATGAAATCTATTAATAGATTATCGGCGAAAATAGAAAAAAATTTATTAAATCAAATGCCGTTTTTGAAGAAAGAAGAGGATTTTAAAGAGTGGTAAAAGCAATATACTACATATGTAAAAAAAACGAAAATACTCCTAAATAATGAAAATATGAAAAAAGAATATAAAGTGAAACTGATGGAACAACTAAAGCGGCTGAGGAATTTAAAGTATTTCGTAAACGAACGATTACGAAGAAAAAAAGAAAATGCAGTGAATAAAAAACAACTAATACAAAAAGAAGAAAATTTATTAAACCGAGCGTATTTAATTGAATCAGATGCAGATAAAACCTAATGGATAAAAGATTGTGAACAGCATTTAAAATATTTGCATTCATATTTAATTAATAAAAAAGAAAAAATAAGTGTTGGTAGGAAACAACATTTACTTGCGCAAATAGCTAAACAGACTTGTACACGTGAACAATTAAGTTTTAATTTTAATCTACATTCTGGATCTGGATTAAATGAAGAAAAACAGAAGGATAAGAATATTACACTGAAATGGAAAGAAATTGAAAGCGGACATGCCTTCCAAAGTCGTATAATCACTGGAATTATTATAAATTTACATCATATTGGTCCTTCTATATTTTTAAGCGATGCTAAACATATAGTGATAGAAAAAGTACTATCGTATGTTAAACAGCACAAATGTGTTAAAGTAAACACAATCTTCAATGGTGAATTTACGTTAAAACGCAGATTGACTAACGAAAGTAAGAAGGAAATTAAAACCTTTGCAACAAAAAATGAGGTACTACTAAATGATAATGATTCCACCATAAAGCTTGATAATTGGTATACAAACAATGTGTGTGGGCAGATTCTTACATCGCTAGAGGAATTTCAAGAACGTGACAGTGGATGGGCATTGAGCAAAATTATCAGTTTGGTTATAAATATCAATAAATGTGATTTATTGAGCGCTGGTAAAGGAAACTGTAGACTTCCATTAGCTATACGAAATAGAAAAGCAACTGTTTCTATTGATTTGGCTGATAATGAAAATGATTGCTTTGCTTGGGCAGTAACGTCAGCATTATGCCCAGCATCACATCATAGTAACCGTAAACAATCATATCCGCATTATAAAAATGTACTGAATTTAACGGGAATTACATTTCCCGTTACAACTAAACATATACCTACATTTGAAAAAAATAATAATTTGTCCATAAATTTATACCAATTAACGAATAAAGATAAATCTGAACATGAAAAGTATGAAGTATTACCATTACGATTAAGTGATAAAATATCTGAACATAAACATATAAACTTACTAATATATCAAAATGAGCAAGAAAAAGATAATATGTGGCATTATGTATGGATCAAAAATTTATCAAGGCTGATATCGTCGCAAATTCATCAACATCAACATAAATCACACATTTGCGACAGGTAATTCATCACTTTTCTATTTTCAGTTGTAATAATTTAATAGTTTAATAATATGATTCTTATAATTTACAGATGTCTAAATTTTGTCCATACAACAAGGAAACTTCGAGATCATTATGAAAGATGTGTGGATCAAAATGCGTGCAAAATTGAATTAGTTAATGAAGATCAGAAATGGATTAAGTTTAAAAATTATAGAAGAGGAATCCCGCTTCCATTTATGATATATGCTGATTTTGAATGCGCTCTAATTAGTAACGAAACACATAATTTAGAAAATCATAATACTTATGCATATCAAACTCATGTTCCACACAGTTTTGGCTATTACATACACTGTAATTTTGATGAATCGATGTGCAAATACGTTTCACACCGTGCGAAGGATAAAGTGGTATCTTATTTTATATCAGATTTGGAAGGTATCATTTCATCAATTTTTGCTTTTATAAAAAATAATCATACCATAATGGCTCCTTTAACTTCTGAACAATTACTAGAATTTAATACCGCTACACATTGTTTTATCTGTAAAAGCGAATTTAAAGAAGCTGATATTAGAGGCGGTAATAAAGTACGTGATCATTGTCACTGGTCAGGTTACTACAGAGGGGCAGCACACGGAGCATGTAACCTAAATTATAAAACTTCGTATACGCTACCCATAATATTTCATAACTTAAGTAATTACGATGCGCATTTTCTCATACAAGAAATTGTTTCAATGAAATGTTTTAGCTCTCAATTTCATGTAATAGCCTCTGCAATGGAAAAATATGTTTCATTCGCATGTCGGATGAAAAATAATATATTTTCTCTTGAAGTAAGATTTATCGATTCATTTAAATTTCTTAATAGCAGTTTAGAACAATTAGTATCAACACTAGATATAAATGATATGAGAATTTTACGCAAAAACTTTCCGTCGATCGATGAAAATTTGTTTAATTTACTGACGCGCAAAGGTGTTTTTCCTTATGAATATGTTGACAGCTATGAAAGACTAAATGATAATTGTCTACCTAATTACGACGAATTTCACAGCACATTGTACGGGCACAATATTGAAAGGAGCGAGTATAAACATGTGCAAAACGTATGGAATAAATTTAATATCTCATCACTAGGCGAATATAGCGATTTATATTTGAAAACAGATGTTCTACTGTTAGCAGATATATTTGAAAATTTTCGAAGCAAATGTATCGAATATTATGGTCTCGACCCTGTCTATTACTGTACCCTACCATCATATGCGTGGGACGTTATGCTAAAAATTACAAACATAACATTAGAATTATTAACAGATATCGATATGGTGTTATTTATTGAAAGCGGTATACGCGGAGGATTCAGTCAATGTTCGCATCGGTATGCAAAAGCTAATAATCCTTACATGGGCGCGACGTATGATTCTAATAAAGAATCTTCGTATTTAATGTATTACGATGTTAACAATTTATATGGTTTTGCCATGTGTGATTCGTTGCCGTACGGTAAATTTGAATGGATGGATAATGATATGATAAGTCAATTTAACATTAATTCGGCTAAAGCCGATTCTGAGATTGGATACATATTAGAGGTAGATTTAGACTATCCCGATGAAATACATGATTCGCATTCAGATTTGCCGTTCTGCCCCACTCGCGAAGTACCGCCAAACGCTAAATATGAAAAATTGCTAGCAACTTTAAAGTGTAAAACCAACTATGTTATTCATTATCGAACCCTACAGCAATGTCTGCAACATGGACTTAAATTAAAGAACATTCATCGTATCCTACAGTTTAATCAATCTCCATGGATGTGTAAATATATACAATTAAATGCAAAACTTCGAGCCCAATCCGAATCGGACTTTGAAAAAGATTTATTTTAGTTAATGAATAACACAGTATTTGGAAAAACAATGGAAAATGTGCGTAATCGAGTTGATGTAAGATTATTAACGTCGTGGGAAGGACGTGCCGGTATTAAGCCATTGATAGGAAGACCTAATTTTCATAGAAGAGTAATATTCAATGAAAATTTTGTCGGCGTGGAAATGAAAAAGATGAAAGTTAAAATAGATAAACCCATTTATATCGGCATGTCCATTCTAGATATTTCAAAAATATATCTCTATAAATTTCATTACGACTATATGAAAGTTCAATTTCAAGATATGTGCAAGGTATTATATACTGATACGGACAGTTTAATTTATAAATTACAATGTGATGACATATATAGCATTATGAGGCGAGATATAGCTTATTTCGATACTAGTAATTATCCAATTGACAACGTATACAATATACCTTTAGCAAATAAAAAAGTTCTAGGCCTAATGAAGGATGAAAATGAAGGAAAAATGATGTGTGAATTCGTAGGATTAAGATCGAAAATGTATGCTATAAAAGTTATTGGTGAGCGCGACACGAAGAAGGCTAAAGGGATCAAAAAAGATTTTATTAAGCGTGAAATTAAATTTGATGATTATGTAAATTGCCTATTTAACGATGAAATTAAAATGGCTAGACAAAACCGTATTGCGTCGAAGCTGCATCAGATTCACACGATTTCCGAAGGAAAAGTTGCGTTGCATCCGTACGATGATAAAAGATATATCACCGATGATTGTATACAAACACTTGCTTGGGGACACTGTTCGATTAAAAAATAAAAAATGCTTACAATATTTGAATACATGTATATTATTTATCAATGATCTGCATCCGTGTACAATTTTAGTATATACAGTGCGCGTATCTGAGAAATTCATTACATCTCACTACTGTTCTTAACAAAAATAGCTTAGCATTGAAAATAAGCGAGCATGTGGGTTAAAATTGTGATTCAGTTTTTGCTGAAAAATGCTGTGTTCAAATATTCTTCCATCCGCCAAGCTATCCAAGGGTAATGATGCTTCAACGATTCTTTAAAACACAGCAAGTCCGACAGTCCTAGTCTAAAAATTTAAGAAATGTATAACATTTGCGATTACACCCTCGTTTTACCAGAGTTTTCTACAACTTACCGTGACATCTTATGGATCAGACGAGATACCCGCAACTCTTTACTTTCCGTATCCAAAATGTACTGTATCGCGCCGGCGCGCAACACCTTGTCTCGTCTTAACTTTTGTATAACACCATTACGTACATCGACATCGCGTAATTGTTCGCGAAATACTTCGTAAAATTGCTTCACATGTGCGCACAGCTCACTTTGATTTTCTATCCATTTTATCATGCATATGGCAAGCCAGGGGTTATAAGATTTTAGTATTTCTGTGAATAGAATGAAATACAATAGCGGCAATCTGCAAAGGTTAAAATTCAAATTAAAATACTTTCAATCGTACTATCATTCTACATTGATTTATAAATTTGTTTGTATCACTTACCTTTCTAGCTTCGTATCAAACAACGCACCTGCGCTGTTCGTTCCTTCAATGTTAAAATATCGAAAATATCAGACTCGTTCAATAACCCTTCCTCTCCTAATTCGTCTAATATTCCACTTTCAGGATCAATTTGAGCAACCAGTTTGTCATAAAAAAATCTGTACAATTGTCGAATATGTCCGTCAGCCGCCATCGTTACAACACACTTTCTTTTGTTATAATTCGCTTTCAGAAAAAGTCGCGAACACTTCTCTGTGCTTCCTAGTCTGCTCCGATGCTACGAGAAAAGAGTATTAACCGATACCCCGATGATGATGCGTTACGTTTAACGTGTGAATATTAGCTAGCGCCTAGCGCCCTTTCCCCGGGACCCTCCCTCCTCCTCACTGCCCGTAGTACACCTTCTTGCTCCCACCACCCAACCTCCGCCTCCTCCTCCTCCTACTCCTCCTCCGTAGTAGTAGTAGTACAATCGTCCTCCGCTCCCCGCTCTCTCGATGATAGCAGAGTTGCCGTTGTCCGCACGCGCTCGCGGAATACCGCGTAATCGCTTATCGTCGTATCGTTCCTCCGTGCAACCTTCCCGGTCTACTTCCGACTTCCGACTTCCAACCCACCCCCGCACACGGCATTTCGTAGTACAACGCCTACACTACCTCTACCTCTGTGCGCCTACCCCGTTTCGTAGTATTACAACGCCGCGCGTGTCGATTAGACGCTCTCTTATCGTCCTCCGCTCCGCTCTCTCGATATCGTGTTTATCGTTCCTATTGTGTTCCTGTCCAACCTTCTTCTTCTTCTTCTCCTCCTCCTCCTCCTCCTCCTCCTCCTCCTCCTCCTCCTCCTACTGTCGCTCTCCTCTAACTTCCGTGTGTGTAAACCGCATACCGTATCGTCCAACCGCCGACACTACTACTTAACCTTGACCGCTCTGTTGCAGAATCGAACCGCTCTCGCCTCTTCTTCCGCAAATTTTTACTAACAGACCGCCCGCGAACTTCCACCTGATTAAGACCAAACCGCAAACTACTTCCGCCCTCATTAAAAGACAAACCGCAAACTTCACCTCTCCACGATAAGGACAAACCGCAAACTTCCCCCCCTGATTAAGACCAGACCGCAAATTTCGATAAAAAAAAAATTCGATAAAAAAACATTCGATAAAAAAAAATTCCATTAAAAAAAAAATTCCATTAAAAAATAAAAAAAAACAAATACACGAAAGACCGAAGCCTACTGCGCTACTGCCCCGGTGGTCCAGAATCGGCTACTGGTCCAGAATCGGCGATACTCATTCTGGTCCAGAATCGGACACTGGTCCAGAAATGTGGTCCAGAATCGGCTTACTCTGAGCACGGGTCTAGAAGCGGCTTACTCTTACTACTTACGCCCTCTACCTCGCACGCTCGCTCACTCTTTCGCTCGCCCGCTCGCATACTCTCCCACTCGCCCACTCGCTCCCTCTCGCCCGCTCGCTATCTTACAATTTTCTTTTTTCACCGCCCACCATCTCCCTCCCTCTTCTCCCCCCTCCCCCTCGCCGTTCGGACTTCCGTTTCCGCCCATTCTTTCTTCCTCACACTTCTCCCGTTCTCATTCTTACACCCATCCGTTTCTCCCGGTTCATCCATTCCTTTTCTCATTCATACCTCTCCCTCCCCCCCCCCCCCCACCCACCCCTTCTCTAGCCTCTTTCTCCCATCTCGCTCTCTCCAGTTTCTTCAGCCATTCCTCTCCCCCTCCTTCCCCATCTAGTATTTCCTTTACCTTCACCTCCCATCCCTCCTTTCTCTCCTCTATTCCTCCCCAATCTTCGCACCTCTCCCACACGTGCTCCCACGTCTCTTCCTCTTCCCCGCACAATCTGCATTTCCTCTCCTCCTCCTTTGCCCAGTATAATCCTTCTCTCATTTCATTTCCCATCCTAAACCTTGCCATTCTACTCACTCTTCTTTCATTCCACCCCTTCCTCAGGTATCCTTTCCCTCCTTCCCCAACTACTTCCCTATACCACCTATTCGACCTCGATTCCTTTATTCTTTTCTCCCTTTCCCTTTTCTGTTCTTCCTCATCCTTCTTCACCATGTCTCCATATTCCACCCCTTGTTCCTCCCCCATCTTTATCCCTCTTTCCCTCAGGAACTCCCTTCTCTCCTCCTCCCATTTCCCTATCACCTTTCCCTTTTTCCATCTCTCCCTCATCTCTCCCCAACATTCTCTAGCTGTCGCCCCCCCTTTCCCCTCCTCCAATCCCTTCTCATAGTTCCATGCCCTTCTTCCCGCCCTTACCCTCATCTTTCCCCTGTCCGACTCTTCCCTCACCATATACCCTGGCGTTCTCCACCCTAGCCCCAGTACCCACCTTACGTACCTCTCCTGCAGTGCCTCCACTAACCTCCTTTCCCTCCATCCCCATACCTCCACCCCATATTTCGCCACCGTCCACACCAGCGTGTCGAACAGCCACAATCGTCTCTTCCAATCCTTGCTCCACAGCCTCTTCCCCATTCCCCATACCTCCCTCATCGCCGCCGCCGCCCTTCTAACTCTTTCCCTCACATTCTTCTCACTCCCCCCACCCTGCTCTACCCAATATCCCAAATACTTCACCTCCCTTACCTCTTCCAATTTCTTACCCCCCCCCCCCCACCTCCAGTCTATTCTTCTCTTCCTCCCTCCCCCTTTCTAAACCTCATGACCTTCGTTTTCTCCGTGTTCACTTCCAGTCCCTTCCTTTCCATGTATCTCTCCAACCTCGCCATCATCGTCCTCATCTCTCCTTCGTCCTTTGCCATTATCACCACATCGTCAGCGTATGACAGCGAGAACACCTTTTTTCCCCTCACCTTTATCCCCCCCCCCCTTCTTAGGTTTTCTTCCAGATTCGCCATGAGAATGTTGAATAATATTGGGCTGAGCGGGCACCCCTGCCTCAGCCCTCTCGCCGTCCAAAATACTTCCCCCTGCTCCCCCCCTACTCTCACCCTGCTCTTTGTCTCCTTCATCATCCCCTCCACCCTTTCCACTTGTCCCTCCCTAACCCCCCTCTCTCTCATCGCTTCGATTACTTTTCTCTTCCTCACCGAGTCGAATGCCGCTTTCAGGTCTAAAAATAGCGCTACCATCCTTCCTCCTTTCTTCCCTATTTCTCTATTTATTAAGTAATTTAAAGCATAAAACTGGTCCCTCGTTCCCATCCCTTTCGTGAATCCTGTTTGTGTTTCCCCTAGTAACCCTTTGCCCTCTACCTCCTCCCTCAGCCTGTCCGCTAATACCTTCGCGTATATCCTGTATAGCGAAGGCATTAGCGTGACACCCCTATAATCCCCCGCCTTCTTCCCCTCCCCTTTCTTTACAATTGGCACTATCTCCCCTTCGCACCACTCCTCCGGCCACCCCTCCCCTGCCCACACCCTCCTGCAAATTTCCCCTCCCCACTCTCTTACCTCTGCTCCCCCAAACTTCCACACTTCATTTGGAATCCCATCCCCCCCACCGCCTTTCCCTCCTTCATCCCATTCATCACCCCCCCCTATTTCCTCCATATTCAGCTGACTCTCCTTATCCCCTTCCCTCTCCCTTGCCCCCCCCCCCCACACACCACCTTCCGTTCCACCCCTCCCAGCAACCCCATGAAGTGCTCCTTCCACTCCTCCCCCGTAATTTCCTCGCAGATCCCCTTCCTTCCCCTCCTGTTCCTCCTTACCACCCCCCACACATCCCTCTCCGTCCTTGCCTCTCCCACTTCTCTTAGAACCCTCTCTCACTCCTCCTCCTTCTTCCTCTCGTGTTTGAGATTGGCGCCACGATGAGCGTGCCATCCGCGCGCATCTTCACATGTGTCGAGCGATTCACGCGAATGCGTAATCCGTCTCGCGCACCTACGACTCACGCGTGTCTAGCACGCATTGGTCAACTCGTTAATCGCGTTGCTCATTGGAGTAGGTAAGAAACGGCGAATTCACGCGGATCCGGCAGTGGCAGTTGCTGGTTGCTCGCTACGCGCTACACACACTCGTTTTTCGTTGCTTTGCCACGTGCCCGCGTGCTGAGTTTTCCGTGCGTTATTACGTTTTAATCATACCAGAATTGTGCGCTTTCATCGCATCTTTGTACCGAAGCGTGCGTGTAGTAAGAGGTATACGATAGCAACTTAAGAAATCCGAACGCCTTTCGTCGCCAACGATAGGCTGCTTCCGCTCGCCCGAGTTCCGCCATTAATCGTGTAATTATCCTACCTTCCCTGGCGGCTACGGCGACGTATCCCCGCGTGCGTCCTTTTATGTGGCCGTCCGACATCCTTCCTATTTCCTAGGATAAGACTTGTGGACGTTACCGCGGTCTTATTCCATTCGTCGTTACCGAGGCATTCGTTCTGACGGTGGGTTAGTCGAACCTCCGCCCTCCTTCCCGTACCCGAATATCTCTAACGAAGAGAGTCGCGTCGCGTAGTACTTTAGATACAAATAAGTGACTTTTAAGTAATAAACGACGGTGCTGTGTTCAGTGTCTAATATAAATCTCGCTTGCGTTACATTGATTTTACACCTCGATCGCTGCCCCCAGTAAAACCAGTCCCCCCATACAGTCCACTTTCCCTCCTTTCCCTCAATGCCTCATGCGCATACATCTCGCATAGTCCCTTATATTCCTTCTTTTTTTTCCTGTACTCTTTCCCTCCCCCTTCCTCTCTCTTCCACCTTCTCAATTCCCTTCTTAGCTCGCTCTTACGTCCCTACAATCCTCATCCCACCAACCCCTCCTCCACTACCCTATCTTCACCTCCTCCCCTCCTTCTTCCACCGCCATTCTTATCTTGTCCCCCAGCCTCTTCAAGTCCTCCTCTGGTGTCCCTCCCCCCTCCCTTCCTCCCCCCCAGTCCTCATGCTTTCTCTAAACCTTTCCCTTCCCTCCTCGTCCCATCTCCCCCTACATCTCCCCTTCCTCCCTCTTCTTCCTCCCCCACCCCTTTCCATCTCTCCCTTTATCTCTACCACTAGTGGCTGATGGTCGGAATCCACTTTTTCTCCCACCTCTATGCTCTCCACCTTCTCCTTCGTTCTACTATCCCCAATCACGTAGTCTATCACCGACCTACCCCTTGTCCCGACATACGTAAATTCCCCCTCCTCGTCCCCCTTTGTGCATCCATTCATTATTGCCCATCCCCCCTCTTCCACCCACTCTGCTAGTAGCCTTCCCTCCCTGTTCATTTTCCCATCCTTCGATCTTCTTCCCTCCTTCTCTTCCTCTTCCTCATCCCCCTCTATCCATCCCCCCCTCCTTCCTGTCCTGGCATTAAAATCCCCTACCACTATTATGGACGTTCCTTCCTCCTCCCTCCCTTCCATCCTATTCCTCAACCGCTCTAACTTTCTCTCTATATCCCCCCTCACATATATTCCTATCACTCTCCATCTCTCTCCTCCTACTCTCATCACCCACTCCCATTTCCCGTCTTCCTTCTCCCCCCTCTCCTCCTCTTCAATCATTATGCCCTTTCTCGTCCCCCTAATCATTCCCCCGCACGCTCTACCTTTTGCATTCCACCTCTTTGCATACCGTGCCTCCCACTCAAATTCTTTCGATAGCCTTTCCTTTAGTCTTTCCCACCCTTTTTCCTCTATCCACGTCTCTACCCATAGCACCACATCCCATTCCTTCACCCCCTCCCAGAATTCCTTGTCCTTATTTCCTATCCCCGCCACGTTCCAAAACGCTAATTTCCATCCTTCCGCTCCGTCTACCCCCTCCCCCCGTCCTCCAACCCTTCCTTTCCTCCCGTTCCTATTCTTTCCACCCCCTCCTTATTACCTCCTCCACTTTGTCCCCCTCTTCATTTCCTTTGTTTCTCCCCCTCCGCTTCCTTTCTTCCTCTATCTCTTTCCTCCTTTCCCCCTCCAATTCCGCTATCCTCAGTTCCTCTATCTCCCCTCTCACCGTCTCCTTCAATTCCTTGACTTCCCCCCTTAACCCCCCACCTTGCCTGGCCATGATCTCCATCATACTCTTCACCCCATCCCTCCATTCCTGTCTCATTTCCCGTACCTCCTTTCTTAGTTCCTTCTCTTCCCCCTCCCCTTCTTTCTTCTCCGCTCCCTTCCCCGGCGACCTCTGTAGTTTTCTGGAGGGTTTGAAATTCGCCTTCTCGCCCTCGCCCTTTTTTTCTCTTTTTTCCTCCCCCTTCACTTCCCCAGGGCTTTCTCTTTTCCTTTTCGTCACTTCCTCCCATCCTACCTCCCCCTGTCCTCTACCGCTCTGCCCTCTCTCTGCTCCTTCTTCCATTTCTTCCTTTTCTTTCCTGCCTCTCTACTTCCCTGCTTTACCGACCCTAATTCCCTTCCTCTCCGCCAGGTGTCTCACCCGCTGCCCTGTACCGTCTTCCCGCTTTTCCTGCCACGTTCTCTCCTAACCTCTTCCCTGCCCGCTTCTTTCCTTCCTTATTACTCCTCACCCACTCTCCCGTTCACACCACCAACACTCACCCACGCACCACTCCCTTTCCTCTACCCTCTCCCACTCTCTTTATCTCCTACGTTCACTTTTTCTCACTTTCCACACTCTTTCCTCTTTCCACACGCTCTCGCTCGTCCACTCTCTCACGCTCCGGAAACGGAAGTTCAATTTCACGTAGTACGATCCAACTTTCCAATACGAAGTGATGGAATTCTCGGGAAAGAATACCTGCGACAAGAGCGTGCAGAGATCTCGTTTGCGCACAATACACTAGTAACACAAAGCGATCCGATAAGACCGATGCGATTCGTCGGAGAATCCGAACCGAACAGCGCGCGACGCAGCTCGCCAAAAGACGCGAGTATACCACCTGCAGCCGCGCGCGCGACAAGTACTTAGGATCGACGTGGTCGAAGGGAGAGATTTAACGGAGGGTTATTTGCCGCGAATGAGCATTGCGGACGGTATCTATATCGGTGAAGCAGCCGTCTCAGTCAGTCAGGGCGCGTGCCACGTGTTGCCGATTAACACCTTAGACAAGCGCGTGGAAATTGAGATTCCGCCACAAAACATAGTGCCGTTCGAGTATCATAATTTTCCCGAAGAGCAGGAATACTTCGATACAGACTCCGAGCGCGCGGAAAGACCGGTGACGACTGATCGGGTGAGTGAGGTGCTCTCTCGTTTACGGCTCGAACATCTTAACGCCGAAGAACGCGAGCACGTAATCGATTTGATAGAGGAATACCCTAAAACCTTCCATCTACCGGGTGACAAACTACAATCGACACCGTGCATCACTCACACAATACCGACGACGGACGATCTACCGATTAACACGCGTCAATATAGATTTCCACCAATACATAAAGAAGAGATCGCGCCAATACATAAAGAAGAGACCACCTAGGCGAGGCGCGTTATTTCTCAGTATTTGACTTGGCAAGCGGGTTTCAGCAAATCGGAATGGAACCGAAAGACCGCGCGAAATCTGCATTCACGACACCGAATGGTCATTACGAGTATATGCGAATGCCGGAAGGGCTTAAAAACGCACCGGCGACTTTCCAACGATTAATGGATCAGGTGTTGCGTGGATTGCAGGGAGTAGAAGTTTTCGTCTATTTGGACGACATAGTCGTATATGCCAAATCTCTGGAAGAACATAGGAGAAAAGTACAACGGTTATTTAATAGATTACGCGACGCGAAACTTACGCTACAACCAGATAAGTGCGACTTTCTGCGTACGGAAGTAGCTTATCTAGGACACATAATAGGTCGAAACGGGGTACGCCCAGACCCAGATAAAATAAGCGCTGTGAAGAATTTTCCTTATCCACAGACACAGTGCAATGTTCGGGAGTTCCTAGGCTTAGTAGGCTACTATCGTCGCTTTATTGAGAATTTTGCCGCGATCGCGAAACCGTTGACCGAACTATTAAAGAAAAACGCGAAATTTGATTGGAACGCGGAGCATACGAAAAGTTTTTAAATTTTACACGGAGCATTGTGCAAGTCTCCCACACTACAGTTTCCTCATTTTAACGAGGCCTTTACCTTAACAACTGACGCCTCGGACGTTGCGATAGGCGCGGTACTTAGTCAAAATATTAACGGCAACGATCTGCTCGTTGCGTACCTGTCGCGAAATTTAACGAAACCAGAACAGAACTATACTACAACTGAAAAGGAGTGTTTGGCCGTCCTTTACGCGGTATTACATTTCAGACCATACCTATACGGTAGAAAGTTCACACTCTTTAGTGATCATGAGCCATTGAAATGGATAGATTCTGTAAAAGATCCGGGACAACGTCTTGTACGTTGGAGGCTGAAACTGAGGGACTATGAATATGAGTTCGTGCACAAGCCGGAAAAGCTCAATACCAATGCCGACGCGTTGTCGCGCAATCCAGTCAGATCAAGTATACTTAATTCCGACGAGGAAAGTAAAGAGCGCTTAGAAACGAAGGTGCTACCGTTAAGACAAGGGACCGCGGAATCCAGCTCGGATAACCCACGCGTATCAACAAGCGATTCTTTTCCACCGGAGGAAAGAACGGGAAGAGTTCGAGTAAATCCGAGGTTGCCAAATCCTTTAGATACAAGCGCAGTAGCATCAAGAACGCGTAATCGTGCTCCGGTTGTACCGTCGACGCAAACAGAGGCGACAGTAGACAGCGACGATCAGTCATCAGACGCTTCCGATTCGCCAATATTTGTTGAACGTAGAAGCGTGTCGCCTAGTATAAAACCGAGACAACCGAGTCGACCGCCGCCGGAGACGGACAAAATACCAGAGACAGAACCGGGCGCGAGCGAAGTGGTCGAGGCGCCGGGAAGCGCGTTAGCCACCTTGGAGGTTCCCACCCAGCACCACTACGCGACCGATGAGGGTGAATCTTCTAGTGAGGAGTCGGAAGGGCCGATTACACTGGAAGATTTGTCTGACTCGATTGTACGATTCCATGACGCTTTATTCAGACACGACCAACGGACTGACGACGAAAACGCGGACGAACTGCCGCATGACGACGGCAGCGCGAATAGACAAAATTCAACACTCTTTGACGACTTACATGAACGGGAACCGGTAGAGAAAGTGGGAGGAATTTCAGAGCCGGACAGGTCGGGAAGCGCGTCAGACGCGATGGAGTTCCCCACCCGTCCTGCCCGTGCCGAGACTACCGCGCGTCACTCCATAGGACCTTTAACACCGATCGCGGAAACAGAAGAAGCACCGGGGAAAATTAACGATACTATAATATCCAAGCCGATACGACTGTCATTTATACCGACGTCTGTTCCCGCGACGCGACCACTGGCACTTTCGACACCGATTCCTCCGACAAAAGTGACATTACCGAAAGACGCACCGTCACGACGACTATACGCCGACCGACCATTGAACACAACTATCGTCGGGATCCCCGTGAGCGAGAGCGTGCTCGCGAGCCTGATCAGCCTCTTCCACAGAGCTTACCAGGAAATAAAATTGAACCCTTCGTCAAAATATCTTTAGACACTGTCGGCCCGCTTCCTACGACACCGGAAGGAAACAAACACATATTGACAATGCAAGATAACCTCACCAAATATTGCATTGCAGTGCCCGTGCCGGATATAAAAGCGGAAACAATAGCCCATGCGATGGTCACGAATCTTATTCTACAGTTCGGAGCGCCGCGAACAATATTGACCGATAGAAGCACTAGCTTTATAAATAGAGTAATCAAAGAAATCGCGCGTCTATTTGATATCGAACATGTAACAACATCAGGATACCGCCCTCAGACTAATGGTGCGTTAGAACGCAGCCACATCGTGCTTACAGAATACATAAAGCATTACTTAGATGAATATGACGACTGGGATAGGCTGGTACCGTTTGCGGTGTTCTCATATAACACCTCAGTACATGAAGCTACGAATTTTACGCCGTACGAAGTCGTGTTTGGTAGAACCGCGCGTTATCCAAGCTCGATCTGCGTGGACGAGAGGAGTGATACGTACTCCGCGTATCTACGGGAGCTTATTCCCCACCTCTGGGAAATGCAGATCGCGGCAGGAAAGAACCCTATTAAAAGCGAAGCAGAAGTCCAAAGTGCACTACGACGATATCGGGGTCCTTACCGCGTCGTAAAAAGGCTGGAGGGAAATACCGTGTTGCTGGAGACGGAGGGGGGTAAACGTCTCCTTAAGCACGCGGATAAAATCTTACCCATGACCTAAGATTCTCTCTCCCTCTGAGTGAGGAACAACTTCACACATTCGCCTCCGGCGCGAAGATCGCTAATAAACCTTTACAGCCAGCTTCCTGCGGACGCCGGTCTCCCCGTGGAATAGCGACGGCATGGGATGGCCTTTATACCGTAACATATAAACTTAACCATGTAATCTCTTATTAAGCCTCGATAAGAAGCCGGCGAATATCGAAATCAACCGGATATTCGTCGCCCGGATGTCCAGTAATACCAGGAAGGAGCAGCTATTGGGGGCGTTCCGGCCCATGGGGGCCATAAACGCGGTAGTGCGACGCCGGCACTCGGGAGCGACTGGGTTCGTCACCTTCCGGACGGCCGAGGAGGCGCGAGCCGCCATGGAGGCAGCGGAAAGGAACCCCATCACGCTGCGCAAAAGGACGTTAGGGGTGCAGATGGCCGACGCCTGGCACCGTCTACGGGGGCCGTCTACATCCGCCGCCGAGGACGTCACCACTATACACCCGTTCGACGGCCTCGCCTTCCCGGAGGAGTACGGGCCAGCGCTTCCGGTGCAGGTAGTGGCGTTGTTGGTGCCCTACCTCGCCTTCAAGGACCTTGCCCGAATGGAGCGGGTAAGCCGAGGATGGCAGGAAGGGGTGAGACGTGCGTTGGCCAGGGAAAAGACGATCGACGTGGAGGATTGGCGATGGCCGTCCTACAGGAGCGACCCGGCCCCTACCAACGACTCGTTCAATTGGTTGCTCCAACGCTGCGGTCGTGGGCTCCGAGCAGCGCGCCTGGCGGACCGACGCGCATGCAGGGCGCTGCGGCCCCAGATTTTAACTATAACGGCGGGATGGGCGGAGGGGCTAGAGGACCTGGACGTGTCCGGCCTTCGAATCCTCCCATCCGGCCTGCGCGCGGTGTCCTACTCATGTAAGAATCTTAAACGTCACACCGTAGGGGCGTGCGAGGGTACGGTGGATACAGAGTTGAAATGGGTGTTCGCCGGGCATAAGCTACTAAGTTTCACCGCAAAGGGAACTAAAATGACAGGGCATTCCATGGGGTCGCTGAGCTCGTGCTTTGAGGACCTCAGTGTCACGGAGACCTTGATACGTCCCAACCACCTGGCGAAATTCTTGGAGAGGGCGAAGGGATTGAGGATGATCGTAGCAGATCGCCCAGCCTTCTTTAATGAGGACGTACTGACCGCCCTAGGACTCAATGCGGAGCTGGGGCCAGTAACGAAGGAGCTCTTCTTCCGCTATTGCGACCCGCGGAACGAAGTCCTGGAACAGGAGTTGGACGAAGCAGCGGAGATGGGAGACGTGGCCGACTTTATGGAGCTCGGCTACGGCTCGGTCGCAGAGGCGCTACGGATTCCGCCCAGATTTACACAGGTCACAAGGCTGACGCTGGTGGGGAACAGCTGGGTGGATGTGTCTTTCGTCGACGAGATGGGGAGGCACATGATCGCCTTAGAATACCTCGACTTGACCGGCTCTACCAACATCCGCGGTGAGTTCGCCCTGGAGGCACTGGGTGACTTGCCGACATCTGAATATAAGCCTGATGCACCCCAGTGTGGGCGCGCAGTTTCTGATTAGGCTGCGCGCACTCGAAATATTGGAGTGCAGGGACAACCAGGGGGTGATAGATGAGGACGTCTGCGGGTTGATCCGGAACTGCAGGGCCATCAAGGAGATCGACTGCGTGCTCGAGGTGTTCCGAGGAGACTCGAGGGGAGTCAGATTTGAACTTAGAGTAGGAGGTACCAGCGCCGTGCCTCACAGACGGGATAGACGTATGCTCCACGTCTTCATTCGATACCACCGGGCGTCGCTTAACCCCTACGCGTGAGACAAACGAGCGACACATCATCGGGGACGATGATGATTCCAAGGGGGGTAGGATGTTACGTCCCAGCGTAACTTTTTGATTTCTCCTTTTCTTTTAGCATAATTTTTCGGTTGAATATATCTACTTTTGTTTTCCCCTTATATGATTTTCTCTGATTTCATCTATGTTGTGACGTCACACCTCATCTACCGTAGTAATACACTGGCCGAAAACATAACCTCACGCGAGTAATTGGGGACCTGTACGGGTCTTATGGAGGCACACGAATCCTATTAGTGCTGCATATAATTAAACGTGACATTAACTTCTATTTAACTTCTCCGTTTAGCTTATACCAAATAAACTAGAAAATCCCATCTCTTCCAGGAAGGGATTAGAATCTTGGCAATAATAATCTTCAGTTAGATTACCGTTATTTATTGTAATTAAGTAACAAAAACATTCAAGCGTTGCGCCCGGTCGCACGGCAGGCCGCTCGCGGATTCTCATCGACCGTCTTGACGAGTACAAAGTCGTGAAAAAGCCTCGCCCGGACGTAACAAATGACTGTCTACATTTTTCTCACCTACTTGGGAACTCACCCAGCGAGACACCGGAGTCTTTTATCAATCATGGAGCAACATTTGCTTATTTTGGTCCAAGATTTTTTATTGGAATATAGAAACATACCTTAATGTACCCCACGAGTTTAAAAACGATAGTATTATTCTATCTTACTTAAACAAATTTGAAAAATTTTGTTCTTTTTCGGGACTTATAAACCAAGTTGCTCTCTTAAGTGGCTTTGTATAGAGACGAGATGTGCTTAGCTTTACTAGACTGCTATTTTTCGTATTACCGATTCAAAATTTAAATATTATTA
Organism: Priocnemis perturbator; assembly: GCA_963942575.1. Taxonomy (NCBI): domain Eukaryota; kingdom Metazoa; phylum Arthropoda; class Insecta; order Hymenoptera; family Pompilidae; genus Priocnemis; species Priocnemis perturbator. Next base: position 5,104,109 of record OZ012643.1, on the reverse strand, counting down.
GTTGAGAACAAATTGTGATCCAAAAAAGTAAATTGTTGTTCGTGTCGTTACCATAACTTATCGGTTCAATGGGTTAGTTACGTCCCACGACGTCACAGCATACAGATAATATGAATTTATAGAAACTTCGGGATATTTCCCTAATAAGTCTCTTTCCCAGATCATGTAACTCACGTAGGGCGGACGATAAATTAGAAACTGATGTATTTTACGACTAAGGAGAGAACAAAGTGATACTATCCGTTAAAATTGCAAAAATATTGGCCCGCATCAAATATAAATCCACAAGAGGCAAAGGTATAGAAACGATCACGTAGACCAGGCCTGCCCAACTTGTGGCCCCCGAGCCACAGACAGGCAGCACACAGTCGCACATGTTCCCTTGGCCCCGCTCGCCACCGCGGTCTCGCTGGCGGAGAACTGCCCCCTCTATGCCTACTGCTCAGAAATCTAGCTACGTCTTCGATGTTCGACTGTGTCGCCTCATTGTAAATATTACAGGAGAGGGGGCAGTTCTCCGCCGGCGAGACCGCGCTGGCGAGCGGGGCCAAGGGAACATGTGCGACTGTGTGCTGTCCGTGTGTGGCTCGGGGGCCACAAGTTGGGCAGGCCTGACGTAGACGGTAATTTCCCTTAACCCTTCCACTCGATCCGCGCCCGCGGAAAACCCAAGAGCGCGGGTCGCTCGGTAAGGAAAAGTTAAACTGTCTTGTTGGGGATTTAAAGTCGTTGGCGCGTGAGCCTCGCTACTTGCGCGTAGCGGGAGCCGTTTGCGTATAGGCAGCGGCCCACTTTTATATAGTTTAATTTTAAGGCTAATTTTCGTTTCCGCGCGCGTATGCAATAGGACTGTGGCGTGTAGCGTATGTTGCGACTTTCCGCTGATTGGCGTTGCGGACTATCAGTAACGCCATCCGCCGTTTACGTGCGTGACTAATGAAGGATCAGCGGGGGCATGTCCCGCTTCCGTCTTCCTGCGTCGTCTTCGTCCGTCCGTTGAGAGATCAACACGTGTGTGCCGTCGTGCGTCGTGGCCCTTTCGAGAGAGTAGCCATCTTGGTTTCTCAAGGTGAGAATCTTCGTTATTCCACCTCTATTATACGTTGTGTTCCCTTCGAGTTCCATTACTGAACCGAAGCTTTCCCTCTCCGGCAAACTCTCCTTCTGGGTTGCTGCGACGAATCCCATCGTGCGCACTAGGCGACCATTCGGATTCCTTCCTTTCCACGGACCGCAACGGTCTTCCCGTGCGAGTCCTTCACTCGGTCAGAGGATTTATCCTTTTTCCCGTCACCCACGACTGCGATTCGTCGCTTGCGATAAAGCTAGTCGTGGCCCCGCTCTCTGAGAGCAGTTAATACTAGGGAACACGACGTACGGCGCACCACGTGCTCAACGCACCACAGTCTTGTAACGAGTGATTTGACGAAGTCCGTTCAACAATAAGTTCGCGGCTGTGATAAATAATAAATTCTGTGACGCCTCTAAATATCGAAGTTACACCCACACGCTCCCGCGGCTATCCCTATTCCACTTGAAATAGCTTACTCGTTCCATCGCGAACATTCTGGTCCTTCGAGCCGGATAGTCGAGAGTGTGGTGTAGTGTAATAAGTACCAGTACGTACTCGCGGAGGCACATCTGGAAGATTCCTGCATACTCTGACGGCGCCTGGAGAAGGTGAAAGGGGATATCTCCGCCACTGTACGAGACAGAACTTCAGGAGGGTCCCTCACCACGTGCTGCTCCCGGACGCCGCCATTTCGCTGTGACGCCGTGACGTCACCGCCTCAGCGCCATTACAGCGCTGCCACGTAAACAGGGAAGGAACATAACCTCTCTTTGAGTCCTAACCTAAAACCTTCAAACTACGGTTTTGTTGCTTGCGTCATTTCCTTTGATTTCGCTTGCATACTGGTGTACTGTCGTGCCTTTTCTTTGCCTTTAGAGAGGTAGCGAATTTTGAACATTGCTTGTAAGCCCTACTCCATTGAGATGACTAAGCTCGAGGAGTTGGTGGTAGCCCAGCTGGAAACTGAGGAGCAGATAGCATACTGCCTCACTAGCTTTATCAAGCTCGCCAAGGTGAAGCGGACAAGGACTGCTATCAACAGGCGTTTGGATAATCTGCAGAGTTACTGGGAAGAAGGACGACGGAGACACCAGGAGATCCTCGCTTTGGCTGACGACACCTTCAAGAAGACCCACAGCTACTTCTTGAACAAGGTTTTTCAGACCATTACCGATACGATGAATGAAGCCAGTGATACTCTTTGCGAACACTTAGAATCACTGAGCCCACCAACTGTTAGTGGTGGTAGTAAAGAACCGGCTGCGTCCGGTATAGTGGAGGCTAAAACAGCTAACATTGTTTTGCCTACCATAGCGTTACCTAAATTTAACGGGGACATTACTGCGTGGATTAGTTTTAGTACGCTATTTAAAACCTTAGTCATCGCTAGAGCTGAATTAAATGATTGCCAACGGTTGCATTATTTGAAATCGAGTCTCTATGGTGAGGCTGCGCGCCTAATTGAAAATATTCCGGTCTCCGATTCTAATTTTAGTTCGGCTTGGGAGATCCTGACTGCGAATTTTGAGAGGACACGGGCTATTGTATACACCTACTTTCAGAAATTTGTCGATGCACCAAAAATGTCTGCGACCGGAGTGCGAGATCTTAAGTCTCTTCTAGATGTAGGCCGGGAAGTACGGGCTGCGTTGCTTAATTTGTCTCGTCCCGTGGATCAGTGGGAAGACCTTTATATTTTCATGCTTGTCTCAAAGTTAGATAAAGTAACTCGGCGCGATTGGGAATTATCCCTTGAGGACGCCCAGGTCATGCCTACATTCGCGCAATTGGAAGAATTTCTTAGGAAACGTGTCAGCGCCCTAGAAACTGTTGAGCCTGGTACTTCCTTTGACCATAGCCGTCGTGCGTCTCAACGTAAAGCGGAAATCGTGCGCTCTCATCAGGTCTCATCGGAGCGGGCCAGCGGGCCTGTTAGGTTAAATAACCCTGCGCCAACAGCCTCGGCCATAACGTGCTTTTGTTGTAAAGCTTCTCACCCCGCGCATCAATGCAACGATTTCTTGTCGCTCTCCGTACAACAGCGTATTGCACTCGTAAGGCGAATGAATCGCTGTCTTAATTGTTTCGCTCCGAATCACTCGCAACGTAACTGCCATAGCAAATTTCGTTGTCGCCTGTGTCAAATGACACACCATACGTTGTTACACTTGAACGAAAATAGAGCACCTGCAAATGGCGGTTCGGAATCGGTAGCTGCGCCATCTATCGTTGTTTCTCCGCCAATTGAGCCTTCGAGTCCGTCTTCAAATAATTTAGCTTGTGCACGTGTGTGTGGGACAATACTTCCTACTGCAGTAGTATTAGTGACGGGTTCCAATGGTCGTACCTCTAAAGTGAGAGCCTTGTTGGACCAAGGATCCCAGTCATCGTTCGTAACGCAGGCGTTAGTTCAGGCGGTAAAACCCGCATTGAATTCAGTTTTAGTACATGTTAATGGCATCGGAGCTTCGGCTATCGGTTCTGCGCGGCAGGCCGCGACTCTATGTGTACAGCCTCTCTCCAAAGTCACTGCGGGCGAGGTCATTTCTGCTCTCGTACTTCCGAAACTATCATCTTATATTCCTCCTCCGGTCCACGTGGATACGGACTTATCATATTTAGCCGGGTTATCGCTGGCAGACCCCAGCCCTTTCGTTAACGCGCCAATCGAAATGATTATCGGTGCGGATTTCTATGGGCGTTTCCTACGCGATGGTCTCATCATCGGTCCTCCGGGCGGTCCCAGTGCGTAACGAACTTCGTTCGGGTGGATTATTTCCGGTAGAATGGTGCATCCTTCGGGGGAGAGCGGGGCAACAATGGCTTGCCATTTTGTTTCGACTGATTGCCCCGTATCTCTTCAGGAGACGATGCGGAGATTCTGGGAAGTCGAGGAAACCCCCGTGACCGGCCTAGTTAGCGAGGAGGAGAGGAAGTGCGAGAAGCATTTTAAAGAAACGCACTCGCGTACGTCCGATGGACGTTATATGGTGAGCCTGCCCTTTAAGGTGCCGCCACCACTACCAATAGGGGATACTGCGCGTACAGCAAGACGTATCTTTCTCGCGACTGAACGTAGACTCACAGGGAAGCCCGACTTGCGCCTGGAGTATGAATCTTTTCTTTCCGAGTATGAGCGGCTCGGCCACATGGCACGAGTGTCTCCTGACGAACGCGTTGATTCGTCATCCGTTTATTTGCCTCACCACCCCGTGGTGAAGGCCTCTAGTAGCACCACTAAGGTTCGCGTCGTTTTTAACGCTTCCTGTGCTTCTTCCAACGGAACTTCCTTAAATGATTTTTTGTTTACCGGGCCGAAATTGCAAGGCTATTTGTTTTCTATTATTTTGCGTTGGCGTTCTTACCAATACGTGTATACTGCGGACATCGAGAAAATGTTCCGGCAGATCCTTGTAGACTCGGCGAGTGCCGATTATCAACGCATTTTCTGGCGTGCCCGACCCGACGAGGAAGTACAGGAGTTCCGATTGACAACCGTTACGTACGGTACTGCGTGCGCTCCGTTTTTGGCGAACCGTGCTATTAAGCAATTAGTTCAGGACGAGGGGATGCGTTACCCCCTAGCCTCTCCTATTCTCGATCAACAAATATATGTTGACGACCTTATGTTCGGGAGCGAGGATATTTCGCTCTTGAAACAGACTCGCGATCAGATAAAGGCGTTGCTTACGGCGGGCGGTTTTAGGCCCTACAAATGGGCATCGAATAATCCGCATCTCATCTCGGACCTTCCGGTAGAGGACTTGAGCGTCACTCCCACTAAATCGTTAGGGGAGGACGTACAAATTAAAGTCTTGGGAATCTCTTGGAATCCCACTTCTGACGCATTTTCGTTTAATATTCAGCCACCGACCGAGTCATTAACCAAACGCACATTTTTATCTTTGATTTCACGTATTTTCGACCCCCTTGGGTGGGAGTCTCCCTTTATCATCGGCGCGAAGATTCTGATGCAACAACTGTGGCTGCTTAAAGTAGGATGGGACGATCCCTTGCCGGCCAGGCTATCCTACTCTCTGGTCGCGTTTCAAACACAACTTCCTCTTCTCAATCGCTTGATAATCCCGCGATGGAGTCACCAGACAGGCGCGTCTTCCCGCATTTCACTTCACGGGTTCGCAGATGCGTCCAACGCGGCCTACGCGGCAGTAGTATATCTCCGTGTAGAGACGGATGCAGGTAGTGTCAAAGTAACGCTTCTTTACGCCAAGACTAAGGTCGCTCCGTTGAAATTATTGAGTATACCCAGACTCGAACTTAGCGCTGCTGTGTTACTCACGCGAGCCTTAGAATTTGTAAAGGACGCGATGAAACTCGAGTCCGTTCCAACCTTCTGTTGGTCGGACTCCTCCGTGGTGCTGTCTTGGTTAAGGTCGCCGGCTGCGCGCTGGAAAACGTTTGTCGCGCACCGTGTGGCTAGAATACAACAATCCTTTCCCAGTGAACATTGGAGTCATGTTCCTTCTCTCGAAAATCCCGCGGATTGTGCATCGCGCGGCATTACTGCCGATGAATTACTTTCACACCCATTATGGTGGTCCGGCCCCAAGTGGCTATTAGAAACTTCGGCCTCGTGGCCCTCGGTAAATTCGGAGCCCGTGGATGAGAATCCCCCGGAGCTTCGCCACACTGTCTGTGCTCAGACAGCTACGTCCGTTCGCGACGCGTCGGACTGGGATCTTTCCGAGCGGTTTTCGTCGTGGCCGAGGCTGTTACGCGTTACGGCGTACGTCTTTAGATTCGTAGCTAGACTTAAGCGTAGTTGTAAGCATGCGAATTCCTTTCTAGTTGCATCCGAAATCGATGCAGCCCGTTTATTTTGGTGCCAAGCGATGCAACGTAAACATTTTGGCACTATTTTCCCATGGAGCGAGCAGTCCCGTATCCCGGCGACTCTTATCAAATTCAGAAACCTGTGTCCGTTTATGGATGACGAGGGTATCGTGCGAGTAGGCGGACGAATGTCTAAGTCCCGCCTTTCCGTAGACGCGAAACACCCGGTGTTACTGCCGAGGTGCCGAATTTCCGACTTAATCTGCCAGCAAGCCCACTTATGCACTCTTCATGGGGGGTTGCGTGTCTCTTTACATTTCTTGCGCCAAAAATATTGGATCGCTAATTCTCGCTCCATGCTTAAATCCGTTATTTATAAGTGCGTAACGTGCGTACGTCAAAAGGCGCAGTGTTTAAGTCAGCGTATGGGGGAGTTGCCTACGCCCCGTGTAACCAAATCAAAGCCGTTCACTCACACTGGAGTGGATTATGCGGGTCCTTTTCTGATCAGGTCCTCTAAGGGCAGGGGTATTAAAACGCATAAGGCGTATTGCGTTCTGTTTATATGTCTCTCCGTACGCGCAATTCACCTTGAGGTCGCAAACGATTACTCAACCGACGGTTTTCTGGCCGCATTTCATAGATTCACCGCGCGAAGAGGGATGCCGTCGATTATGTACAGCGACAATGGTACTAATTTCGTGGGAGCCGATCGCGAGTTGCGTAAACGCCTGAAAGACATTCTCCGAGATCGAGATCTACAGGCTCATTTTGCGACTGACGGAGTGGATTGGCACTTCATCCCCCCTGCCGCACCTCATTTCGGTGGGGTGTGGGAGGCGGGGGTGAAGAGCGTCAAGTTCCATCTCAAACGCATCATGGGGAATTTCTGTCCCACATACGAGGAGTTCTCCACGGTTTTGTGCAACATCGAGTGTATTCTCAACTCTCGTCCGCTCGGTCCACTATTCGACGACATTGAGACTCTAGAAGCGTTAACCCCCGGGCACTTCCTTACCGGGAATCATCTTCGCGTTGTGCCTAATCCCACCGTATTAGACGTATCCGAGAATCGCTTGTCGCGGTGGCAAACTGTACAGAAAATTCAGGAATCGTTCTGGCGCGTGTGGTCAGCCGATTACTTGAACTCCTTGCAACAGCGTGCGAAGTGGCGCGAAACAAAGCCCAATCTATGCGTAGGCAACTTAGTTTTAATACGTAACTCTAACCTCCCCCCTGCGAAATGGAACTTAGGCCGGGTAACAGAATGTTTCCCTGACAGCGACGGACTGGTTCGTGTAGTGCGTGTACGCACGGCCCATTCCGAATTTACTCGTCCAGTAACACAACTTTGTGCGTTACCGCTTTCCATTGCTGAACGGTAACACGAGCTTTATTTTTGTTGTACAAAACCTGCGATACTTTTCTTTTGAGTTGTACCATGACTGAATGCGGCGGGCCTGTGCCATATCTTAATTTAAGAACGCTCCAACGACGATTTCTAGTCAGCCTCAGCAGATAAACCTTTTTTTTGTCCCGTATTGGGAGTCGTCTAGATTCAACATAGTTGAAGGCGGGCGGTAATGTTGGGGATTTAAAGTCGTTGGCGCGTGAGCCTCGCTACTTGCGCGTAGCGGGAGCCGTTTGCGTATAGGCAGCGGCCCACTTTTATATAGTTTAATTTTAAGGCTAATTTTCGTTTCCGCGCGCGTATACAATAGGACTGTGGCGTGTAGCGTATGTTGCGACTTTCCGCTGATTGGCGTTGCGGACTATCAGTAACGCCATCCGCCGTTTACGTGCGTGACTAATGAAGGATCAGCGGGGGCATGTCCCGCTTCCGTCTTCCTGCGTCGTCTTCGTCCGTCCGTTGAGAGATCAACACGTGTGTGCCGTCCTGCGTCGTGGCCCTTTCGAGAGAGTAGCCATCTTGGTTTCTCAAGGTGAGAATCTTCGTTATTCCACCTCTATTATACGTTGTGTTCCCTTCGAGTTCCATTACTGAACCGAAGCTTTCCCTCTCCGGCAAACTCTCCTTCTGGGTTGCTGCGACGAATCCCATCGTGCGCACTAGGCGACCATTCGGATTCCTTCCTTTCCACGGACCGCAACGGTCTTCCCGTGCGAGTCCTTCACTCGGTCAGAGGATTTATCCTTTTTCCCGTCACCCACGACTGCGATTCGTCGCTTGCGATAAAGCTAGTCGTGGCCCCGCTCTCTGAGAGCAGTTAATACTAGGGAACACGACGTACGGCGCACCACGTGCTCAACGCACCACAGTCTTGTAACGAGTGATTTGACGAAGTCCGTTCAACAATAAGTTCGCGGCTGTGATAAATAATAAATTCTGTGACGCCTCTAAATATCGAAGTTACACCCACACGCTCCCGCGGCTATCCCTATTCCACTTGAAATAGCTTACTCGTTCCATCGCAAACATGTCTCCTTCGTGAAAACCAGAAGAAACCGAACATACATCAACGCCCGCGATAAGATCATCAGCGAATGGCACACAAGACAGGGGTCTGGAAAGGGTGATCGCGAGTAGAAACGTGGTTGCACGGTTAGATTTTTCGGCGACATTCGTTACTTTTTTGATTCAGTTCGAGCTGAACAGTTGTAAAACATCCACACATTGCATTCTCGTGAATACACTTGCATTCACTCAGTTTATAGTTGCATCACTATTTCTTCAAATCCGATATGTAATCTTGAGTTCCGTACGATCAAATTTGTGAAATTGAATGATATTAGTAAATGCTAAACCTGACGATTGCATATTATTTGATTTCTTTATTGACGAGTGAAAGCCCTTTAGTGAACATAGATAAAGAAAGAGATAGGATATGAATAAACAAAACAAACGCAAAATATACAAACTAAAACTAACTTAACGCAAAATATACAAACTAAAACTAGATTAAAATGCTTGAAAATGGAGAACGGACAAAAGAAGTTGAGGTGGTAACAAAAAAGGTTTACATTGGTAACACTGCGCAACACTAAATTTGCCTTTTGAACGAAAATAACCAATTTCGATTAATCTTGACCCGCTGAAAACGAATCTGAAACCCGTTTTTGAAAATTGGCTCGAGATATTGAGTAACTCAATTTTAAAAAAATCAGCCTTTTTTCGACTTTGAACAACAATCAGGCCGTAAGTATACAAGTTAAACAATTTTAATTGGTTGCAAAAAATTCTCCAGACTTTTCCGAATAAAACGGTATCAAACATTTTTACAATTTAAACTTGCAAACATGTTTAAACATTAGTTGAAGTGGATAAGACACGTTTTGCGCACCTATTTTTCGAGATGTTTTCCAATTTTTACAAAAAACTGGGTGTCCGACGAGGATTTCAATACCTCTACGCGATAGAGCAGACATTTGTCTTTGGAAAACCACTTTAACACTATGTAAATTATATTTCTGCTTCGCACAGGAAAATGAAAACCTCGTGCGTGTTACGCAGTGTGAGCAGTGGTTCTCCGACTCAATGCCATGCAAACGCGAGGCGACAACAAGCCACAGCGGAACGCGTGTTACTACGTAACGTGCACGAAGTCTTAGTTAGTTGTCCTGTAGGAAGCCGAAATTTGTTTTACATATTATCATGATGCTTTTCCGATGGAAAATGTCTGCTCTATCGTGTAGTGTCATTCGAATTCACGTCCGAGTCACAGATTTTTCAAAAAATTGAAAAACATCTCGAAAAGTAGGTGCGCGAAACGTGTCTTATCCATTTTACCTAATGTTTAACCATGTTTGCAAGTTTAAATTATAAAAGTGTTTGATATCGTTTTATTTGGAGAAGTCTGGAGAATTTTGGGCAACAAATGAAAATTGTCTAACTGGTAAACCTACGGCCTGATTGCTGTTCAAAGTCGAAAAAAGGCTGTTTATTTTCAAAATTGAATTACTCAAAATCTCGAGCCAATTTTCAAAAACGGGTTTCAGATTCGTGTTTAGCGGGTCATGATTAGTCGAAATTGGCTATTTTGGATTAGAAGGCAATTGTAGTGTTGCCCTGCGAAATAGAAGAAAATCTCGAAAAAGAGATGTGGGAAACGTGACTGATCAATCTTAGTTAATGTTTAAACATGTTTGCAAGTTCAAATTGTAAAAGTGTTTGATATCGTTTTATTCGGAAAAGACTGGGGAATTTTTTGCAAGCAATAAAAATTGTCTAACTTGTATACTTACGGCCTGATTGTTGTTCAAAGTGGAAAAAAGGCTGTTTTTTTTCAAATTTCAAAATTCAATTACTCAAAATCTCGAGCCAATTTTGAAAAACGGGTTTCAGATTCGTTTTCAGCTGGTCAACATTAATCGAAATTGGCTATTTTCGTTCAAAAGGCAAAAAAAAGTTAAATTTTGTTGTCCAGTGTAATTGGTGTATTAAAGCAGCTATATTGCGCATAGTTCGTACGGTGAAATTCTTGCCTGAGAAGCAAAGGGCGTCTAATTGCGGACCTCGAGATTTTGAAATTAAAAAGTGAGACAATCTCAGGACTGTTAACCGAACTGTTAAGAACTTTATGTGCAAAAGTCAGATCAAACGTTAGGCGTCTGTTATCTAACGAGAGCAGGTTAAGGCTATGTAATAGTGGACTTTAACACATTGACAGCCGGCCCCGCGAAAACGCGGGTTTTTGAGTCTGTCGCTTGAGCGCCGGCCCCGCGAAAACGCGGATTTCTGAGTCTGTCGCTTGAGTAGCTGCCCCATGATGATGTGGTTTTTTTTTGCTGGTATGAGTGTCTTACACATCGATTTGTATTTACTTTCCATGGTTACGCCGATCTTTATTTGTCATACTCTAAAGATAAAAGGTATACGATTGTTCAGAAACAATCCAGGCAAGAATCACTCTCGAGCAGTGTATTCCGCAAACAGTATATCTTTCGTACGCTTATGTTTTTGGTTGAACAGTATAACAAGTTTTTTTCTTCTGTAACTTTTTACCCATATGATATGAGTGAAATTATTAAAAATTTCGATTTTGTTTAAATTTTTAATTACCGTTAATTTATATATGACGAATATGCAAATAAAATGTACTATTTTACGAAAATATATAATGTTTTAAATATTTTTTTTGGCTATTCAGTGATCAAAAACAAGCGAATAAGACCGGCGTTCGGGGTTTAAGTGACCGATACGTTGCCGGCGCTCAGGCTTTAAATGTCTCTTAGGTCGCCGGCTGTCAATGTGTTAATTGTGGTTGTCTATGGACATAGGACAACTCATCACTCTGGCGGCTAAACGTAAAAATTTGTGTTGAATATGCTCAATGTTAATCGTGTGGTACTGGTAGTACGGTGACCAAATGACTGAACAGTATTCCAGATGTGGTCTGACTAATGCACAGTAGAGTGTTTTTAAGGTGTCAGCTTTCTTAAAGAACTTAGACACTCTGTGAATGTAGCCCAAAATCTTGAGGTTAGTACTGGTTATCATAATAATGTTGGCAGAAAAAGATAGAATGGACGTGAAAATTACACCCAGATCGCGGACAGATGACACGGTTGAGAGGACTGAGTTGTTGATGAAGAAATTAAAGTTGATGTAGGCATTAGAGAGGGAAAAATGAATGACTGTTCACTTGGTCAAATTCAGCAGAAGTCGGTTGTTTGAACACCAAGCCTCGAGGTTACGAATATCGTTCTGTATGAGGTCATAACTTTCTGGACGGCCAATGGCATGACACAATTTTAAACCATCGACAAATAATAGGAAAGAACAATAAGAAAACAGGGAGAGATATCATTGATAAATAGGACAAACAGCAAAGGACCCAGGTGTGAGCCTTGCTGAACACCGGAGGCGACTTCAAACAGACGAGAAGACGAATTATTAAAACCGACAATTTGTAGTCTACCCGTAACAAAACTGCAAATCCATGCTAGAAGACTTCCCGCGAAGCCAAGAGCTTTTATTTTAGAAAATAAACTTGAGTGGATACTGTATCAAACGCTCTGCTGAAATCGGTGTTATGGCGTCGACTTGACGGCTATTTTCGACGGAGTTGGAAAGATACCGGGAGTATGGAAGTAGGTTGGTGGTACATGATCGGCTAAGCGTGATGCAATCTTATTGATCGAGTATGACGGATTTGCAAAGAAAAAATAATTTTTGTGTCCCAAGGCTATCAAATATTTTATAAAAAAATGGTTGATTGCTGATCGGAATGTCTGTTGCATCACCGCCTTTGTGGATTGGACAGAAAATGCAAGTCTTCCTTCCATCTTTGGATGAAAAGATACCTCAGGTGAGAGGTTTGTTAAAAATGATCCATAACATTCGGGATAGAACGAAAGGACAGGATTTTACAAGGAGTGGATGAATCTCATGGAAACCGGACCTATAGTGAGCTTTGAGATTATTAATAGAGTTAAAAATTTCACCGATATCAATACTCAAAACCGATAGGGTGAGATCAGTGTGGTAGTTAAATTCGTCATTATAATCCAGATCTCTTGAGTAAACGGACTCGAAAAAGTTGGCGAAACCGTTTACTTTAGAGATATTGTCGAGGAGGGGAACATGTCTAAATGACATGGTGGACGGGCGAGTGGATTTTGGAGCTGGGCGATAGCCGAGACAATAATATGGATCGATGATATTTAGATAGTTGGGTGGAAATTGTCGCCGCTTCTTAGGATCGCGGTACTGTATACAGTATCACGCACGTATGGAATCCGAGACGGCAGAAAAGGGCCCGACGCCTTGTTACTGGCCGCCGAGGAGATGCCTAATTCTTTGAGAAAGCGCGTGCATGAGGCCGATGGCCCAACGTCATCGATACTTCGTTGCACGTGCAAAGTGATAAGCAGTCGAATAAAGAATCTGACCACAGAGTGCGGAGAGGCTTTGAAGTATCTGGAAAGTGGACTGTGACAAGTGACACGGCACTTACCCCAGAACCTCCGTGCGATACACATAACGAATAATAAGAAATGTCTAACATATTTCTAACAGATATATAATCTGCGAGGCTGTTAGAACGCTTGTAGTCTCTATGGGCAATGTGTTTTGATCGAATAGCGGATATTAATTTAGAGGAGTACCAGGCGGGATACGTAGAACGGCCAATAATTTTTTAGGTGTAAATTGACCAATGGCCTGATATAAATGAGAGTACAACGCGTCGACGGCGTTGTCAGTGGATATAATCGAAAAACGATTGTCCCAATCGATAGAGCACATGTAGTTATTAATGGAGGGATAGTTATATGAGACTACTGCCAAATGCTACCCACAGAACCACCCAGAATATTCAGTCACTTCAGTTATCACCTGTAGTTATCGCTGGTAGAAATGTGACAGGTATTTCCATTACAGCGTTTTCAGACGCCAAATCATACATTTATCCCACTACTTTCTTTAATCGCGTCTGGTCCTAGTAATATCGGTTGGTCGCGATTAACTGAAAACAGACCACTCTTGCGGATCCTGATTCAGGTCAAGACCGCGGAGCCTTCAGTTCGGAATTGAGTAGAAATGGCAAAGACCGCTACTCTAACCTCGATCTCTCCCTGAACTCAATCCGGGACGTAACACGTGCGAACGAAACGCGATGATTATGCTACGAGAAAGGATAAAAAAAACCCGTGGAGGAGAACCAGAATATGACCCGATAGCGTGGTGGTTAGACCGGTTAACTCTCCCGAATAAAATAATTTTGATAAATGAACAAATCATGTGAATATTATTGATGTGCTTTTTCTCAGCATACTATTTCATTATTATGTTAATACGGTATAATTTTGTTTGTGTATGTAGATTGCTTATTAAGGTATAAAGTATGCCACAAATTGTCTAAGCAAATCGTTATGTCGCGTTTTTTTAAACGTTTCATTATTATATGCAATGATTCAATTTGTAAAATAATTTATAATATTTTTAATACTATCGGAACAGGAGGGCCAACGAAACCTTTTTTTCCGCTAAGTTTAACACGTACCTTAGATAAGGTTCAGTGTGCATGCACGAAAAAGCGTACCCGAGAACAACACTGCCTCGGGTACCTTAGGATTAAGAATCAATCGCCCATTGGATACAGTGGATGTAGTTACTGCAACGAGTCCGCGTATAATAGCTTTCACGTGTTTCTCTTTCCCGAGTAATTAAAATCCATAATTATACTACTTATCACTGCACTCTCCGTCAGCGCAAATATACTTTCACAGCAATCTCAAGTTATTAGTAACGACTCACGCTCTGCACGTGGCGGAACAATACCTTGCTTAACTGAATTATGGTACGCCTCATTGGTTTCCTGCCGTCATTTAATATATTTTTGCGGTCACATAAAAATATTGTCAGCCTTCAAGCCAGCAGCATATTCTACGACCCTTTTTACAATAAGGACTCTTATTTATATTGAACCTGCGGCGCTCCCAAGTGTACAACCAACTTTTCCTTGGAAAATCTTGCAATCATTATACTACTCTATTTTACTATGTGTATGTATCTAGGAACCAAGTGGATTTCCTTCGACTTCAGAAACATGTTTTTATTACGCAAATAAACGTATTGTATCGAGACGTGTTCTAAGAGAGGAGGCATACGTATCTTTGGCGGCTAAACAGAAAATAACACGAAATCAGTAGTATCGGTCATAACACAACACTTAGGTATGCCCGTTTATGTGATACATTCAGATTTGTTCAGGTCACCACCAAGAATGCACAAATAATTTTATCGTCAACTCAACATTTATCCAAATTAAGACTTTTACGAACTCTCACATCATTTTGACCGCTTTTTTAAGACAGTCCCTGTTCCTTTTGAAACCAATTTAAAACGTTACATATATTGCGTCGTCCGCACCTTTTTGTATTCATCTATTCATAAGCGCAACTTTTGGAGGCGTATTTTGCGATTCGCGTTGCGACCGATCACGAAAGGTGGTGACAGGCATCTAAAAGCTAGCCAATCCTACGCTCGTGGGTAACGGATGCCACCGGCAGCAAAGATGTGTGGTAGAGTTGATCGCAGCCGCGACCTCGACGGTTGCTCATCGAACGCAGTGTGAGAAGTCCCGCAAACATGAGGAGGACGCTTATCGGTTGCTTGGCCGTGCGTCCACTCCACCGGAGTATAATCGGTAGACGGGGTTAGGGGCCCACCAGTGGTAGCGGTAGGGCGGCGTGTGGGAACGTCCCACCCACTCCGTTCTTAGCTGCCACTGGTCCCCAACATTTGGGACGGCACCCTTAGGGGTTGCAATCGTCGTGGCAGTGGTGACGGCGGGGGCCACTGGGATCGGAGGCTTAATGCCCTGACTAGGCTAGCTTGAACGATTTTGCCATTGTCTAGGGATACTGCGGCTTCCGGGTCAGATGGCTCCGCTCGTCGGCCTGTTCAACTTGTACGTATTAGACAGGTCGGTGGGTTCAAGTCATCCTAAGCGATGACAGGGGCATAAAAGCCCAAGACCGATCGAGCACCTTCTCGAAGTGGTTACTGCCACGGGTGACGCTGTTAAGGGTCTGGGGTGATTATCCTCCCACTAGCCTTAAGACCCGACTAAGCTCGACGGATCGATAGAGATCAGGGGAGGAACGGTGTTAGGCGCCGTGATTTAGCCCATCACGGGGTCTTCTCTTCCTACATATCGACCCTGATAGAGTCCTTGAACAGAGAGTACGTTCTCGCAGGAGGAGACGGATGTCTCACGGGTGTGACGATCCCGCGAACTCCAGTTGGTCCACCAAACCTAGCCGGTACCTCGGGATGCTGGGGAGTTCGCAAGAGCTCTTCTGGCTGGGTTGGTTTCGAGGGGGCAGTGGCGGAGTCGCTTTGGCAAGCGTCCGCTGGGTTGTAGAGAAATGGCTACTTTGGACTAGCCGCCCGACCAGCCGCCACATTTTGCGTGCGTGGTAGCGGAATATAGACCAGTGAGTCGAGGTAGCCGCATAACCACCACTTGGAAATGGCATACAGAACAGGTGGCAGTGGTGATAGCCAAAGTTACGCTGGCGGGGGAGTGAAATCCCGGTGTGGGAGTTGCACTTAACTAGCTCGCCCCACCATAGTGGCAGAACTATGGGAGAGGTTTAGAAAGGCCTTGCTTCAACCAGTAAGATGAGGGGCCGGCAACCCTCTAGACTGGTAGCAGTCGCACTTCGGTGCACTGTGCGTTGATCGTGCGTATCACAATCCGTTCTCCCCTTCGGGTTTTTGGACTGCGGATTTATGAGCGAAAGCTCGGGTGCCGCAGAGACTTGCCTTCGGGCGAAATGGATTGTCCCCATCTACTTACTGCTGGTCGGTCTTAGTAAGCCCAGCACTACTAGCTGGACGGTCTTCGGGCTTCGGCTCCGCTAGGCCGTGTGAAAGTTATACTATGTCGCACTGGAGTAAAGAGACGCAAGTCTTCTGTAGTTAACGGGCATAAAGAAGGGGTTGCAAGTGTCCTGGCCTTACGAGGCCCACGCGGTTGGCTGATGTGTAACGTTTGGCCCTGGGAGCCTCGGTGGCAGGGATGTCACCGTCGCGTACTGGGTCAGAGAATTATGTGGCTTTGTAGGTGAAAATAGATTACTCCGCCCACCTACGGGTGGGTTCAAGTTATCTTAATTGATGACAGGGGTGTAAGAACATAAGACCGACTGAGCACCATCTCGAAGTGGCTACTGCCACGGGTGATGCTGTTAAGGGTTTGAAATCTTTTAGCAGAGACCAGACCCAACCAAGCTCTTCGGATCGACGGACGACGTTAGGCTCGCTGCCTTCTCTCCACTTTGGTCTTGACCAAAAATCGCACGGGAGCTGCGCTCATAGAATCCTAACTATGGCGTCCATGGCTTTGGGAATGCAACCCCACGAACCCGAGCAGGCCACTGCTATTTGCAATTCTATTCTCACATCGAGGCCGGGTTCTCCGGCCTCTGGGCGACCCCTCCACCAGTAGGAACAGGAGCCTAGGGGTTGGCGGTCGGAGCCCCTCCCTAGGGCACCCCACTGTCAGAACCGCACTAAAGAACTATTGTTCAAGTTGGGGGATAGTAGAGCGGGTGCGTCAGTGTTGGGGCTGAGCTATCCGAGTGTGTACTGCTTAGGCGGAAATTATGAGGCCTGCTTTGCACGCGGTGAAGAAAGTGCAAAAGCTTTCTGTAGGAAAGTATGAAACTCAGTTAGGTAGACTGTGAGATATAGCTCTGTCATGAGCCGGCAAAGCAAAACGATGATTATATGGAGATAGGCAAAAAGCTAAAAGCACATTGTGTGCAAAGATTGATGTGCACAGGGCACAGGGAGTACGTCTTCCCGAGGTTCCCCGCGGGTGCGACCGTGGATTCGGATGGCTCTGTTCGGGAGTGACTTCGGTCGCTCCTTTACGGGACTCCGGACCACGGCGTAGCAAAAGTACTCTCTTCACGCACAAGGGCCGGTGATTACCAAAGGATTCGCTCCAATGCAAGTTGTCTTGGCATGGTCGGAAATGGGAAGTGGGTTAACTCGTTTAACTGCGCGTGCTCTCTGGGCGACTGCACATGCGATCCGGGTTTCGAGCCCGGCGCATTTATATTAAGGGGTTACACCACCTTGAGGTTTAAAAAAAAACGATATTTTTTGTCTTATTTGATTACTTGTACTTTGAAGAAGAATTTGCGATGTTATGCATGTTAATATTCCAAAAATTACCAGAGTTATAGCAACTTGAAGTGAGCACGGCAGAGAGTCGTAGAGAGCGTCTGTCCGCTCAGATAGGCATATCCGTTTGTAACCATTATTGAAGATCTGTTATCATGAAGCCAAATGATTTCGGAATGGATCTTTACGCGCCTATAGAAGGACTAGGAATGTATGGACCAGGAATCGCAGATTAAAGGTAACATACCAAAATTCTGGATCTTAACGTGCTGACGCGGTACTTTATCTTCTTTTGCCTTTTACTCGAAACGAGTTTTCTCAAATTGGTGGACACGATATCTCAAAAACTACTGAACCGATTTGATTCAAATTTACACTATATCTTCTCTATGCTAATATCTATCAAGTAGCATAGGCGTTTTTTGATCGGATGCCTCATAAATTTGTTTTTCATGTTTTAGGATCCAATTTTAACGAAAAAAATCAATATCATATTACAAACAGCGGTCAATTCCACAAAAATGTTAAAAAACTGTTTTCCCTATGCTACTTCTTAGCTATTACGTTTATTTACATGAAAATTGCTGACTTTTCTTTTCAGACGAATTTTGATCATGCTACATGTTCCACCGTCGGCGAGCATCACAGCGAAGGCGTTTTGCGGGTCACCTTATATCTCCGCTATTTCTAAATATTTTTTAGTCATTTTTATATAATATATTCACTGATGTATATAGTAAATTGTGATTAATAAAATCAAATTTGTATAGCTAATAGTTGCGTCAAAAAATGTATCTTATTTTGTGCCACTTTTCCCAAGTGCCATGGTGATGGCCTTAACACTCTGCGGGCCGCTGTCACGCTGGCGTGACTTTCACTCGCCAACGGTTATTGATCGGGGTCGCGTACTGTTAATTCCTTCCTGAACAAACCTACCGATAAACCTTTCCGTTGCCAAAGGTTCCGCCAAAGTAAGCAAACCCCCGATAGGAACATAAACCCATAAAAATTCCCTTCAAGTGTTGACCTCGACATAATCATAAAATTTCCCTTTGATTACGTATCAACACCTGAGCAAACTCCAAAAATACTTCCTTTCTAAAACTTTCTGTCCTTTTTCAAATTCCACCTCCAAGCTCCTTTTAGAAACATATAAAGGTACCCAGGACCGCGAAAGATCATCATTCATCTCCAGTCCTGGCATAGACACCGTCACTCTGTCAGTTAGTCCTAAAATAAAACTCTTGAATTGATAGACTTTCGAACTCGATTTCATTACCACCTATTACATTTCGCGTATCTTAAAGTAAACTAGTTGATGCCAATAGGCCGGCACAACAGCACGCGTGACTTCGGCTCAGCACAACATCAATGTTTCCACTATGCTTCTGTTGTACATATCCCGTTTGTTTTTTGTTGACATTTTTGAAGCAGGTGCTTGCTCTGTTAGTGTCAGATAGTTTTTCACAGCCTTCCCATCTTGAAAGTTTAGATTTACTGCTATAAAATATCCTTCACAATGTCACACAGTGAAGAAATATATGCCGATGAGTTATCGGACGTGGGCGATAATACTGATAGCAAAAGTGATAGCGATTCGGATAGTGGAAGCGATATTGTTGTGAGAAGATATATAAATAATGGAAGACCAGTAATCGGTGACTCCGATAGTGACGAAGAGAATTCTTTATCAAATGATGGGTCAGAAAGTGATTGTGAACCTCACCTTCCTGTGTCTGGAAGAGTCAGGATTGCAAACACCATGCTCACAAGACATAATGTCAAGTGTGGAACTGTTTCTTGATGATGACTTATTTAATTTATTTACCAGAGAAACGAACTTATATTGTTCTCAACACAATAATAATAAAGATAATATATAGGTTAGCGTGTCTTAAGGTCTGTTTAAAATAAAGTTGTCCGACGTTTCGATCAGCTATCCGATCCTTCTCATGGACTAGAGACTGTAATTGAAATTCGGGAATTAGAAAAATGAAAGAAATATATTAACAGGAAAAAGAAATTAATGTATTAGGGAACTAGCCCGTTGACCTTCGTCGTTGATTATATAAAAAAATGAATTAAGTAGTTAAAATGTATTGTTTAAAAGAAAGGTAGTTAAGCTATGGTTTGAAAATTTTACGAAATTCTGAGAAATAAAGGGTTGTAAATAAAGCGAACTTGCAGCCTATATAACAATAATAATAACGTGAAAGAATCAACCAAGACTAAAGGTTGGACTGTGTTCGAGAATCTCGCGATTCCCGTTGTGAGGAGATGAGAGGGAATGAAAGGAAAGAGGAAAGGGGGGGAAATGAGAAAATCTATTGGCGGTGGAGAGGTTATGTTTCCACGTGGTCTACATAATGTCCGTTTAACAGAGTCTTTATTAGTAAAAATAAGGGTCACAGGTGCTCTACGGTAGTGAAAGTAACAGTCATAATGAGTGAGATAGTCAATTGTGTTAATCGTATCCGCGTTACAATGATTTATACCTTTAACGGGTGCACGTGCTCAATGCGTGCCGCGTGCAGAGCCTGAGATGTCTAGTGTGGATGCACCGTGAACAATATTGTGAGATTCGCCTGATAGTGATGAGAAATAGTCCGTGATACACTGAGTGAAAATTCTGAGAACAGCAATATGTGAGATAACCAGAAAAGCGTAAATGCAATAACCCGTGTGCGTTCTCGTTACTAGCTGAGACGATAATGGCCGACCGATTCGGCGGAAACGCCGCCCGCGTGTGGCGCGCGTTAAAGGCGTGCTCGCATGAAAGCCGCGTGTGACTCGGCCCTCAGGCCGCCTTGAGGATGCCGCGACGACGATTGGTCGGCGTCGCGGCATTCCCAAACAGACTGACACTAAAATTGCTGAAATGAAAAAATTGTTGGGACTAGTTATCATAATGGGAGTAGTGAAAAAACCAGAGAGGAACGATTACTGGTCTACTCACCCAGCATTATATTCACCAATTTTCGGAAAATCAATGCCAAGAAACAGATTCCGACAATTATGGAGGCATTGGCACTTCAATAATAATGAGAACTGTCGAGAAAGGCTAGATAAAATAAAACCGGTTTACCTAAACC
Organism: Priocnemis perturbator; assembly: GCA_963942575.1. NCBI lineage: Eukaryota > Metazoa > Arthropoda > Insecta > Hymenoptera > Pompilidae > Priocnemis > Priocnemis perturbator. The sequence continues at coordinate 5,083,549 of OZ012643.1, read as the reverse complement.
TCAAAGTTAAATTTCAAAAAGTTTACAAGCCGGAGGAGGAAATATCATTGGACGAAAGTATCATTCCATGGAGAGAATGACTGTCTTTCCGTACGTATAACCCTGCATGTACGGAAAGGAGCGTACTTTGCCGGAGAGCGGGAAACCGCGACGGGAGTGTGAAATCGGAATGTTACTCGGACTTAAACACGCACTCTTCTTTAATATTAACCGTGGACTTATGGACTAACTATGTACAGATATTTACAAAACTCGCACGAGCGGAGAGTGGAAGCGCTCCCGTAGGAAGGCGTTGACGCGCCTTTTGCACGCGCGCCGGCGAAAGGGACGTTTCGTCGTCCGCGAAAGGTTGCTGCAATGAAGGAAGGCGCGGACTTTCGTTTCTCCTTACGCGAGCAGATAGTCTGGGGAGAGACGCTGGATAAGGGCGCTACCGACAAACGCCGAACTTCCCTTCGAGGGAGCCGCCAGCAACTGGGGAAGGAAGGTCCTGCAGGTGGAGTTGGAATACGTACTCGTTCCCGGAAAAACGAGATCTTATCCAGATTTCGCCGCTATTTCACCGCGAACGCTCACCTTCGAAAACACTTGGAAAAACTCTCGGAAACTCACGATACTCTCTGCACTTTTAAAAATATTCACGAGGAACAAAACCGACAAAAGAGTTGGCCTTCCTTATATAGAAGTATCCCCTCTCCTGTCCGTGGGGCGCTAATTGGTGTGAGAACCAATTAGCGGCCTAAGGAAATCGAGGGGCGCAAGCGTGCGACTCATCAAATAGATACAAGGTGACGATGACAAAGCGGCGTGCAAGTCACACCGAAAAAAGCGGGTCTTGGAGTAACCGTCTCGGTATGACTGAATCCGTAGGAAGCGGGGACGGGGGCATGTCCCAGGAGACAGAGGCGACAGTACAATAAACTTAGCACAGACCATCGGTAATTACCGACTGTCGCCTCAGTCCCAAACACTGCAAAAATTATAAGGTACGGTATTTTGGTGCGAATGGTGTCTGAGGCGTCATCCGGCTATATATGCAACTTAGAAATATATTGTGCAGAAGGAAATCCCCTAATTACAACAATATTTTCCGTACTATCGCCATATTTACATCTTTGGCACGATGTATATATGGATAATTATTATAATAGCGTGAAGGTCACTCAAACGTAAAACAAACACCTGTGGTACAATAAGAAAAAACACAGGTATGCCAAATTGTTTGAAAACTAATGCTTTGAAAGATACGCCTACGGCATTTCGTAGAAACAAAAAGATCTTGATACAAATATATAATTCATCCAAAAAAATAATATCTATGGTTTCCACAATGCATTCAGCGAGTATGGTCGAATGTATAAGCAAAAGAACACAAAAGAAGTGTATGAAGCCAATTTGTGTACGGGAGTACAACAGATTTATGAAAGGTGTTGATCGCGCGGATCAATACCTGGCGTATTATTCTATCCAACTGAAGTGCAAAAAATGGACAAAGAAGACAGTTCTGTATCTAATAAACTGCGCATTATTTAATGCGTATCATGTTTATGTAAAAAGTCTCGGAAAACATATCAGGTTTAAAAAATGTTTAATGGCTGTCGCATGCTCATTGATTGGCGTAAATGAACCGATGCCAGAGTCAGGATCGGATGTTCAATGCAATATTAGATCGCCGAGACATGATGCATTGGACAGGCTTTCAGCAGATATGAGAAAATACACCTTAATAAGAATTATTGGCATCGGCAAAATTGAAAACCCGCGAAGGGCTTGCAAAGTTTCTTCTGCCTAAAAAAAAACAGTTCCACGGCATATATGAGTTCATTCTGTAAAGTACCTTTGCATGCAGGAAAATGTTTCGAAATTTATCATACCAGAGTAAAATATTTGTTCAATATTGAGACGGCTCGACGGCGGGCGGCAGCACTTCCCGCATCCCATTACAGCACAGATCATACAACACCTCACGAAAAGCAGGCGCGTCACTAGATTAGCATACTCAGTAGCGCGGCCGTGAACTTGTCGCCAATCAATTGGCATCGATCGAGATCCAATCCGCGGTGCGCGTTACGCACTAGTGTCCAACGCCGTAACCAATCACAACTAAGAACGCGATCAGGTGACGTGACGTCACGTCCTTCTGCTCGGCTTCGAGCGGGATCTGGCTTTGTTCGGCCAGTACTGTTCGTATCGTTACAGTTAACGGTAGTTTTCGTGCTCCCTTGTCACAATGTACGAGAAGAAACTGATCAATAACGCAATAGTGCAGATTCATTCATACAACACACCCAGAACTGAGCAGGAATATAGGCAGGTTCACTCTCGCGCTTATTGTTTTCTAGTACAACTCTTAATTATTGAGTTATATCCAGATCAGATTATCGTCACGCCACGTGGTCGCATACCGCCTCATGTGCTGACGAGCAGCAAATAGGACAATTCATTGCAGGATTATTCAACTCCGACCGTACTCTACATTAGTCCCAATCATTAAGACTCACAGAATAGCAGGTTTAGAGCCATTCACACAAACAGGTATTGTTCGTTAACCCTTAATCAGATAATTACTCAATAAACTATTCATTTACACAGTATCTTGTGCAATTAATTTCTACACGACTGTCACCAGAGACCATCCCAAGATCCGGCTCCTCAAATACAGTCCACTACCTTAAATACTAGCAATTAATCACAAACAATATTAAACCCAAAATTTTTTTTGTAAATTTAATAACTGATAATTTTAGAATATAAAATTATGTATTAAAATTTATGTAACACCAATTTTAGTGCCATTTTTAATAATAACCATACCCCATGTACGACGGATAGCGTGAATACCACCGTCGGGAGCAGTAGAATCCACGCGAAATTCGCCGGCCGCAGCGTAAAGGCGATACGACAAGTAAGCGTCCGCAGAGTGTTAAATGTCCCTATCTACTTTCTAGTGAAACCACAGCCAAGGGAACGGGCTTGGAAGAATTAGCGGGGAAAGAAGACCCTGTTGAGCTTGACTCTAGTCTGGCACTGTAAGGAGACATGAGAGGTGTAGCATAAGTGGGAGATGGAAACATCGCCGGTGAAATACCACTACAATCATTGTTTCCTTACTTACTCGGTTGGGCGGGGCGCGTGCGTCGGGGATTCCGTCGACTGTCACGGATTTTTGAGCCAAGCGTGTAAGAGTGATGAAACGTTTCGACATCTCGTCAATTGTACTCCCGCGTGAACCGATTCGAGGACACTGCCAGGCGGGGAGTTTGACTGAGGCGGTACCTCTGTCAAAGAATAACGCAGGTGTCGCAAATATGCATAGAGACTGCGAAAGCACGGCCTATCGATCCTTTTGGCTTGAAGAGTTTTCAGCAAGAGGCACTTCCTATCATTGCGAAGCAGAATTCGCCAAGCGTCGGATTGTTCACCCGCCAACAGGGAACGTGAGCTGGATTTAGGCCGTCGTGGGATAGTACCGTACTGATAACTAGTCGTTGCGTTAGTAATCCTGCTCAGTACGAGAGGAACCGCAGGTTCGGACATTTGGTTCACGCACTCGGTCGAGCGGCCGGTGGTGCGAAGCTACCATCCGTGGGATTATGCCTGAACGCCTCTAAGACCGTATCCTTTCTAGTCAAAGGCGGCAACGATATTTTTAGGAGTCTCGTGAGTCGATAGGCTCAATACAATGTGACACTACTAGGGTATCGCACGAGCCCAGTTTGCCGTATGGGGCCTCAGTTCGTCGTCGGGATCTCACCGTACGTCGTCGTGGCCTCTAACGGTCGAGCATGGGTTTAAAAGATCGATGTCGACACTCGGAATCGTCTGTAGACGATTTAGGTACCTGGCGGGGTGTTGTACTCGGTAGAGCAGTTACCACGCTGCGATCTGTTGGGATTCAGCCCTTGGCTTGGGGATTCGTCTTGTAAGCTAGACGAGACCCCGATACGAGCCCTAGCCGCACGCCAAATGGCGTACGTATGAAGATAAGTCATGCAAAGACACGATGATACTTCGAATCGATGTTGTTCGAGATTACTCATTCACAGGCGACCACAAGGGCCGTCGTTAGGCGTGACGCTCTCGCGGGTCTTCGGCTCAGGGCCGCGCGGGCAATTATTGCGGTAAGCCCCGAACGTAGCGGGCCTATTTAATTTTGGCGCCGTAAGATAGATTTACGTCAGCCGTATCGGCCCAATTAGCGATGGGCGGCCATATTTATTAGGCGCTGGCGCCACGCTGGCTATCGTTCCCGCGCTCACCTACATTCTGCCTCACTCTGGTGTGCGTGGCGGAAGAGCGTGCGACGTCCGTGATTGGCGCGCCCACTCTCTTGCCCTACACAGACGTGTCTCGGGAAGACGAACCACGGGTTCCCCCTTCCGTGACACGTTCTTCTTCTGAGAACTAAGCGAGAGAGCGGAGTGAGTGCGAGAGCAATTATTATATTCAAGTCAATCTCGAGAAAAGTTAAAGGGCGTACAAGAAAGTGCAATTTAAGGAAAAGAGTGTATTGTTCTAAACAGTGTAAAGGTGGCGAGGCGGTATAAACCGCAATAAAGAGTCCATTCTACATAAACCTCAAACGTATAATTAAAATTGGGAAAACCTTTCCTCCCAGAAAACCGCGGTTACGGTTTGTATCCGAGCATTTATATCGGAGAGCTCTTGCCAAATAAATTACCGACGGGCAGTGCAATAAAATCCGAAACAGATGTGTTGCGGTGAAAGGAACACGCCGCTGGCTTTTTTTTTGTGCTTCTGTTACGACCCCTTGATCGGAACAGGTGGGTTATTCTTCCGTCTGATCTCTATAAGAACCTTTAACTAAGAATGTCGCCCGCTGTAATAGGGGATCCGGTTTGTAAATGGTTCGACACTGAACTGTCTAGAGTTTCACGAATATTATGCCGAAAGTTTGTCAGATTTTGAGTGTGAAAACGTATCGCTGAAACACACGCTCGGCTCTTGCCAGCGAAAATTAGAAGAAGATATGTATGAATTAAAGATATAAGAAAAATAGCTCTTACCCTTTTGGATACGATGTCCGTACGTTGTATGGCGAGAAGGGTAACAGAGTCATCGTCGATTCGATTTTCACAATTTACTTTTATTCTTCGCGCACGCTTAGACTCGAAGTCTTTTGAATATTACAAGTTTAAATAATACTTTTCCGCGCACAGTTTATACGAGAAAATATGTTACAAGTTCAATAATACTTGTCGGTAATAATTTAGACTCGAATTCCAGTACAAGATTATTATTACAAGTTCGTTGTTAGTTTAACTTACTGCGTATACTGTAGCGGAAATCTTGATGTAGTGGCGGCCGGTTTCTTACTGATTAATAGGGGCTCGCGGGCCTCCTTTTATATGATATCTTTCGGCTATTCTTGGTAATCTCTGCCCTACTGTCAGAGAAATATCCCCGCAGGGGGGTCCTGCCCTTGTGGTATGTGACCTTTGGGGCTTAGCGTACCCACGAACCCGACATACGCTCGTACTGGACCCCTAATCGGCTGCTTGGGCTGTGGGTGCACTCCACCGGAGGATACTCGGTAGACGGGGTTGGGGGGCCCGCCGGTGGTAGTGGTAGGGTTGCGCGTGGGAACGTCCCACCCGCGTTGCCCTTAGCTGCCACCGGTCCCCCAACGTTTGGGACGGCACCTCTTTTCTCTGCTTCATTGGGGTTGCAATCGTCGTGGCAGTTGGTGAAGCCATAGCTGGCGAGGGGTTCTTCCCCGGTGTGGGAGCTGCACTGAATCAGCTCGCCTTACCATGGTGGCAGAATTATGGGAGAGGTTTAGAAAGGCCCCGCTTCCACCAGTAAGATGAGGGGCCAAGCAACCCTCTAGACTGGTAGCAGTTTACTGCCCGTTGATCGAGCGTGATCTCGAACATTCAAGAGTGTTAGCGTCGTGAGACCGAAGAGTCGTGGTGATCGCTGGCCTGCGGGCCCACTCACGTAAAAGACACCAGGTGTCAGAGAAATCTATATTACCGACTAACATCACCTCACTTCACAGTCATTAATCATGCGAGATCTCGAATCGATAACTTGTCCACCTATCAACGATCATTATAGATCTAATCGATTACTTTCGAGAACTCACGTGACGAGCCGGCGCGCTTCCGGCGCCCGTCTTTTATTCTCACTCACCTCGCAACCATTGTATCGCGCGGACCTCACTACTTCGTGTGCTATAGTAAACGTTTCTCTTTTCGGACGGTTTCACTTCATCTCTATTCTCTCATTATTACTTCTCGTACGGTGCAACTCAACACGGGTTCATTCAGTGTGTAAATAACTGTTATTTAGTGTGTTAAATAAATAGATTGTCGTGTTTTTTATAACTTCAACCGCCTGCGCTTACTTGCCACTCACCCGTCCACTATCCTCTCGCTTAACATCTACGCGAGCACTTCATATCTCAACACCTACATTCATCATTCTGTTGTGCCGCCTATTGGCATCAACTAGTTTACTTTAAGATACGCGAAATGTAATAGGAGGTAACGAAATCGAGTTCGAAAGTCTTTCAGTTCAAGAGTTTTATTTTAGGACTATCTGACAGAGTGACGGTGTCTATGCCAGGACTGGAGATGAATGATGGCTTTTTGCGGTTCCGGGTACCTTTATATGTTTCTAAAAGGGGGTTGAAGGAGGAATTTGAAAAAGGAGAGAAAGTTTTACAAATTGAGTATTTTGGGAGTTTACCCAGGTGTTGATACGTAATCAAAGGGAAATTTTATCATTATGTCAAGGTCAACAATTAAAGGGAATTTTTATGGGTTTATGTTTCGGTCGAGGGTTTGCTTACTTTGGCGGAACCTTTGGCAACGGAAAGGTTTATCGGTAGGTTTGTTCAGGAAGGAATTTGTGGAAGTCCGACTAATGTGACGATTACTTAACAATTCGTTAATCGTCGTACGCTTTGTTCGAGATTTTCCGGTTATCTTCGTGTGCGCTCTTAATCATTCGCATTTTCGGTCGAGATTTTTCGGTTATGTCCGCATATTCGCATTCTCGGTCGAGATTCTCCGGTCATCTCCGCAGTTTCGGCCGAGCGTCTTCGGTCATTTTCGCATGTTCGCGTTTTCGGTCGAGGTTCTCCGGTCATCTCCGCAGTTTCGGCCGAGCGTCTTCGGTCGTTTTCGCTTGTTCGCGTTCTCGGTCGAGATTCTCCGGTCATCTCCTTAGTTTCAGCCGACCGTCTTTGGTCAGTTTCGCTCGCATTGTCTATTAGTCTTTTGAACGAAATACACCCACGTATGGCGGTAATTGCTTAATTGCGGAAAGTAAGAGAAAGAGAAAGATAGTGAGCGGAAAGTGCAAAGCTTGTAACCGTATTTTTCGAACGGTTACATCGTGCAGTAAACACCGTACACGTACGTGTACCCGCATCGTAAACAGAGCGCTCAGCAGAGGGATACCCTCTCGCGTTTATTAGCGGGCGCGCGCCAGTAGATGGACATCTCCCTCTCACTGGCGAAATATCATTCGAGCGCGTATAAGAACCCCGCGAATGTACAATAAAATTTGTCATATCTTGAGTTTAAGAGGACTAACCAACCTCGATTACGAAAGAACCGACCCATCCTAAATTGTCGAGCCTGCGATTAAACGGCACACGTCAGAGCATACTTCGTATTCTCACATAGCACGGATCTAAACTGCATCACGGTTTTAATAGACGTCGAGCGTCCCAGGAAAGCCTAGGTGACATATTCAGGGATTCACGAGTAAAGAACGTGTTCTCAAATATCATTTAGTTCCGAAAAGGGTTAAACTCACACTCCGTCAACGTTAAATTCACGAATGCAAAATCCGCAAGCTGACTCCCTTAATCGAGGAACAACTCCGACGAATAGCGTGGCGGTTGCTCAGGATATGTTCCAACAAGTAGAAAGTAGGAAAACATATATTAGATCCACGGAGGAATAAGGTGCCTGACTAACACACTCGACCGGTACTTGACTGTTACCCCTCGCTGTCCGTCTTCGGCCTACCCGACTCCTCGCAGTCAGATAACCTTCTTGGACGATCGGCGCACTTGCTGGCCTTGCGTAATTGCGGGTCCCCTTTTGCAAAGACCTAGCCCAAGAAGGCAGTTTGCTTAAATAAAAAGCACTACGAGATATCTAACGGCTGGTAGATTGGATGCACGGCTGGCACTTGGTTGTGTCCACCGCCGTCTGGTTAGATTCCTTCGCCGAAGTGTTCTCGTAGTATGAATTGAACAGAAACATTGCAGTAGCTTCTTAGATTGTAATTGGCCTAAGTCCGAGTCACTATTAAATTAACGTGACCTGTGTTTGAGAAACCCGCTCGACAGCGCATCCTGCCGCCGACGACCACCTGGCGGCAGCACTTCCCAAGCTCGATTCGCGAGCGCCGGTTCGCGTACCGGTGAAAAGCTGGAATGCGTGGAATGCGCGAAACGCGGGCGGCGCCATGCGCCGTTCCGCTAATTTGACCACTTCTACCACGTCTCTTGTAGCGCGAGTCAGATTTCTTGTTCGATCACCGAATTATCAATTTCCACCGCATCCCAGCTTCTCATCTTTATTGCATTTCCGACCGATCAACACGAGATACGCTGCCGTGAACAGTAAGCGATACGCCGACAACCGAAGCGTCAATATTTAAGGTACATCACCAAGTTTCCGATCAGGCACTGCACGTGGCCGTACTTTTACCACGTGCATCCGCGACCGCGCATTTACACAGACACTGGGGGGCATTAATTATAGCAATTGTGTCCGAATCAACACACAAAGACTTTGTATAACACTGACGAGCTGCACCGGTTTACCTACAATAAATCGGCACTAGCGAACGCAACACGCGAACACGTGTCTTTTATAACCTCACCACCAGATGATCCACTCATTTCCTCACCCTTCCCCTCTCCATTCCTAAATTTTCCTTCCCACTCAATTTCCCACTCATTTCCCCAACATTTGGTCCTTCGGAGCCGGATCTGGTGGTGAAATTGCGCGTAGTGGCAGCTCAAGTGTACAACGGACAATCACGCGAACCTCAGTGCGGTTGAGGTTAGGTTCGAACTTTTTGTGACTATCCTCGCGTATTTAAAGTTCAATCGTCCGATCAACGCCCGATCACCCCCTTGTGACATCGAAGAACATCAAGGATGTCGTCGACTGAGGAACCGAGCGTCGAGGAGCCGCAGCAGGAGGACGTTCAGATCGAAACCACAGCGTTCACAGCCACGCTGACCGTTCCACCGCAGCTCAAGATGGCGAAGCCGGCCGCTCCAAAGGGCACACGCAAAACATCGCCCGCTCGTCTAGCTCCCGTTTTTGTTATAAAGGCCAGGGCGCAGGAGCAACGTGTGTCCGCTCTGATGGACCTCCTAAGCACCCTCCCCACAACTTCGGAGCAGGTCACCACCGCCCGGATTGAGGGCTGGTACAAGGACACGGCTGATATACACGAGGCCTTTCTGTCTGAAAGCATGTACCTGGAGGGAGCATGGGGTGAAGCAGACCATCCTTACTTCACGGGCGACATCTTTCTGCGAGAGGCGAGAGCAGTTCGCCTCATTCGACAGGCCCTCGCGATGCTGAAGGACGCCATACCCGCACCGCTCACCGACCGATCATCACCGGCGAACGAGTTAAGTAGGCATTTTAAATTCCCAGATATATCACTGCCTAGATTCTCCGGGGACTATGCAGAATGGCCGACTTACAGAGACTTGTTCAAGTCACTTGTTTTAAATAACAAACGACTCTCTGATGTGGAGAAGTTGCATTATCTCCACGGCTCACTTGACTCGTTCCCGGCACAGCTCATAAGTGCACTTCCGCTCACCAACAATGCCCTGAACGTGGCGTGGGAGATTCTGACGACCAGGTTCGAAAACAAGCGGAGGATCGTGTTCCACCACGTCGAGCGCATCTTCAATGTCACTCCGCCCACCTCGAAGAGTCCCATTGCGTTGCGCGAAGCCATCGGCATCGTTTCAGAGGCATTGAAGATGCTGCGCACTCATATTTCAGACGCCGCCATTCTCGACACGATACTCATCCACCACGTGTTGAGACAATTGGATAAGAACACCCGGCAAGCATGGGAGACGGCGTTGGGTGCGCAGCAGGAATGTCCGACACTGACGAAACTGGAGGAATTTCTCGCATCAAGAGCCGATGCGATGGAGATGGCCGAGAAGACCGCTGCCCCGCCACAATCAACGCCCGCTCAAGGAGCACCACCCGCCAGGAAGACGATGGTGTATCCAGGATCCTCCTCCGCTACTGCGTCGACATCGAGGAGACCACCATCAGCACACCCGGTGTCGACGCAGTCCCGCGTACGGCCAGAGGGAGGCAGTGGAAGCTACCCCTGCGACGCTTGTGACGGCGCCCACTACATCGTAAGCTGCGTGACCTTCCGGAACCTGACACCAGTTCAACGGTACCGGCTTGCAGTGTCGAAGAGTCTGTGCTTTAACTGCCTGGGTCACCATAATGTCCGGTCCTGCCGTGCGCGGACATGCAAGACATGCGCTGGAAGACACCACACCATGCTGCATGGAGCGGAGGAGATCGCCAACGCATCGACCGAACAACGCACCGCTCATTAGGGAAGTTGCACAGTCGTCTGCCCGATCAACGCCCGATCACTCACACTCAACGCCCACACATTGCACGCTACGCTGCTAGCCACAGCCGTAGCACAAGCCCGATCACAATTTACCAATCACGAAGCCCGACTGCTCATTGACCCGGGGTCTGAGCTTACTTTAGTGTCGGAGAGCTTCGTTGACCGCCTCAATATCCAGCGGCAACGATCTTCCATACCAATCACCGGCATCGGCGGCAAAAGGACATCCCACACCCGTGGCGTGGCGACGTTGACACTTCAGGCATCCAATTCCGTCGCCACAATTACTGTACGAGCCCACATCCTGAAGACGCTGACATCGATACTTCCATCTTTCGATGCGCCGCCGCAATCGTGGCCACATATTGAGAATCTGAAGCTGGCAGATCCAGACTTCCTCAAGCCACGCTCCATCGACATCATCATCGGAGCAGATACATACGGGCAAGTAATCAGACCCAATATCAAAAAAAGCTCACCTAATATGCCTATAGCTCAACTGTCAATATTTGGATGGCTCGTCCTCGGTCCAATGAGCCCACCGACGACAAACGGAGGTCATTCAGTGCATCATGCCGCAATCTCTCACGATTGCAACGCACTACAGGAACTGCTCACCCAATTCTGGGTGCAAGAGGAATTACCATCGGATTCATCCAATCAACTATCACCGGAGGAACAGGCGTGTGAAGATCACTTCAAGAATACGTACACCAGGGATTCTACAGGTCGTTACATCGTGCGAATTCCTCTCAAGTCACCAATCAATGCCTTGGGAGATTCACGCAACACGGCCCGACGATGTCTTCAACGCCTACTCAACAGATTGGGGAAAGGTGGTGAGTACGAACAACTCTACCATCAATTTATGAAGGAGTATGAAGAACTCGACCATATGGTAAGAGCACCCACCACACCATCACACCGGACAACGCATTTTTATTTGCCTCATCACGGTGTGTTTAAAAGCAGCAGTACAACTACGAAGCTGCGGGTTGTTTTCAACGGCTCCAGTCCATCATCATCAGGTCGGTCAATCAACGACTTGATGTATACTGGCCCCAATCTGTTGCTCAACATCACCGACGTGCTTCTTTGGATTCGCTCTTTTCGTCACATTTTCGCGACTGATATCACCAAAATGTACCGACAGGTTCGAGTTCACCGAGACGACTGGGACTTACAACGCATCCTATGGCTCGACGAACAACAACGAGAGATCCCGTACCAGCTCACCACTGTCACTTACGGCATGAGAGCAGCACCATTTTTGGCCGTTAGAGCACTTTTACAATTAGCTGAGGATGAGGGATATCGATTCCCCTTGGCGGTGCCATCGATTACACACGGCAGGTACGTGGACGATATATTTGGAGGCGCTGATACGGTTCCTGAACTTACACAGATCGCACAACAACTCAAGGAACTTTGCAATGCGGGCGGCTTCCCCCTTGCAAAATGGCATGCAACGGATTATCATATTTTATCGGCTATATCAGAAGAGGATTCATCAAACGCAACCCTTCCATTAGACGACTGTGCAACAAAATTACTCGGATTAATGTGGAGGACCCAAGATGACAAATTTACATTCTCGCCCAAGTCAGAAGCATACCACGGCACGATCAACAAACGACACATTTTATCTGAAGTGGCTCAGATATTTGATCCCCTTGGCTTCGCATCACCGGTCATAATCAAGGCCAAGATGCTACTACAAGAGCTCTGGCTGTACAAGGTCGATTGGGATGTACAACTTCCCTCACAGATCGCGTCAAGGTGGCTCACGCTCAGAGAAGAATTTACAGGCTTGGCCAAGCTTTCAATTCCACGATGGATCAACACGTGGAGTGACACGAAGATACAACTCCACGGCTTCTCTGACGCATCGCAACTTGCCATGGCAGCGGTGATATATGTCACCGTTCAACAACCGTCCACAGGAAGAATGACGTCATTCGTTTGCTCCAAGACGAAAGTCGCACCGCTCAAGAGACTCACCATCCCGAGACTCGAGCTCACCGCAGCACTGCTACTTGCAAAACTTGTCAAATATGTCCAAGCCACGCTCAACATGGACATTGAGGCAACGTACTTGTGGACGGATTCCGAAGTCACACTTAAGTGGATCAAGACACACCCCTCACGCTGGAAGGACTATGTCAGGAACAGAGTTACACAAATCCAAGAACTCACTCCGTCTGCTCAATGGAGACATGTTCCTGGCACGTGCAACCCAGCTGACTGCGCATCAAGAGGAATCACGACGGAGCAGCTGATTCATCATCCGCTGTGGTGGACGGGACCACCATGGCTCGCTCAACAGGTCGACAAGTGGCCACAACAGCAAGACAACACCGAAGAGGAATGCAAGCTTGAAGAGCGAGCCGGCATCTCTTATTTGTGGGCACGCCGAAAATCGACTATCACTGGGATCTCGTTTATCGATATTCGTCTCTTACAAAATTGCTCAGAATTACAGCTCTCTGTTTTAGATTCGCCTCACGACTCAGGAAATCACCAGACGCCTCACCAGCAGCACTCGTTACACCAGCTGACTTGGAGAAAGCGAGGATCTTCTGGATCAAGGCGACGCAAGCAACGTTCTTCGCACACGAGCTCAAACTCCTGCATTCACAAACGCCCCTGCCGCACAACCATGTGCTCAGTCGACTCACCGCATTCATTGACAAACAAGGCGTCATGCGTGTCGGTGGGCGACTCAACTTCTCGTCAATCAACGATGAAGGTAAGCACCAAGCAATCCTTCCTCGCAACTCACGATTGTCTGAACTGATCATAGACTATGCACACCAACGCACTCTACACGGCGGCACACAACTTACGCTGGCGCATATCAGGCAATCATATTGGATCATCGGCGGCAGAGCACCAGTGAAGACACACATCCTCCGGTGCGTCGCGTGCGCGCGGCAGAGGGGGATCCGTGCACATCAGCTGATGGGCCAACTACCTCTCTGTCGTGTGTCACCCGCACGACCGTTCTACTACACCGGAGTGGACTACGCAGGACCGCTAGCACTGAAGACGTGGAAAGGACGAGGCGCGAAGACGCAAAAGGGCTGGATTTGCGTGTTTGTTTGTCTCACCACATCAGCTGTACATCTCGATGCAGTTACAGACTACTCAACGGAAGGGTTCATCGCGACGTATCGGCGCTTTTCATCACGGCGTGGCATTCCACACACGCTCCATTCAGACTGCGGAACCAACTTCGTGGGCGCAGATGCCACACTCCGCAGACTTTTCATCGAGGGAACACGGGAGCATCACGCCGTAGCAGCCGAACTTTCCAAGGACAACGCTCACTGGACGTTTCTGCCTCCAGCATCACCACATATGGGTGGAAAATGGGAAGCAGCGGTGAAATCAACGAAATTTCATCTCCGAAGAACGATAGGTGAGACTTCCTTAACATTCGAAGAACTCACTACGCTGCTTTCCCAGATAGAGGCAATTTTGAATTCTCGTCCGCTCGAACCATTGAGCGATGATCCTGAGGACTTTGCAGCATTGACACCTGGACACTTTTTGACTGGCAGCGCACTGACCACATTGCCCGATCCGTCTCTCCTGGAATTGTCGACGACAAGGCTGTCACGATGGCAACTCGTGCAGCAAAAGGTACAACAATTTTGGGCTCACTGGTCTAATCATTATTTGCAACGCCAACAGGCTATTTCCAAATGGCACCATCCATCCAACGCCATTAAGGTCAACACCCTGGTCCTGATCACCGACGAGAGACTACCACCGTGCAAATGGGCACTTGCCAGGGTAACAGCGCTACACCCCGGCAAAGACGGACTTACGAGAGTGGTGACTCTACGGACAGCAACCACTACGCTCACCAGGCCGATCACGAAGCTCGCCGTACTGCCAGTGAACACTCAAGAGGACTGACCACCGAGACAACATCGCCAACTCCGTTCCCGATGGCGGGCGGAATGTTTGAGAAACCCGCTCGACAGCGCATCCTGCCGCCGACGACCACCTGGCGGCAGCACTTCCCAAGCTCGATTCGCGAGCGCCGGTTCGCGTACCGGTGAAAAGCTGGAATGCGTGGAATGCGCGAAACGCGGGCGGCGCCATGCGCCGTTCCGCTAATTTGACCACTTCTACCACGTCTCTTGTAGCGCGAGTCAGATTTCTTGTTCGATCACCGAATTATCAATTTCCACCGCATCCCAGCTTCTCATCTTTATTGCATTTCCGACCGATCAACACGAGATACGCTGCCGTGAACAGTAAGCGATACGCCGACAACCGAAGCGTCAATATTTAAGGTACATCACCAAGTTTCCGATCAGGCACTGCACGTGGCCGTACTTTTACCACGTGCATCCGCGACCGCGCATTTACACAGACACTGGGGGGCATTAATTATAGCAATTGTGTCCGAATCAACACACAAAGACTTTGTATAACACTGACGAGCTGCACCGGTTTACCTACAATAAATCGGCACTAGCTAACGCAACACGCGAACACGTGTCTTTTATAACCTCACCACCAGATGATCCACTCATTTCCTCACCCTTCCCCTCTCCATTCCTAAATTTTCCTTCCCACTCAATTTCCCACTCATTTCCCCAACAACCTGTGATATCAAGGTAAAACTGTCTGGTTGCTCGGCTGGCACTTGGTTGTGTCCCCCGCCGACTGGTCGTTGTTGTAACCGAAGTGTTCACAGGTACAAAACGAATGCACATTTGCTAAGACTCGTATAGATAATAGGTCACCTTGGAGGGAATATCCTGAGCGACTCCGCGTTAAAGCGAGTCATCGGTAAAGCCCTCCGCTTATCCGATATTTGCACCTCACGCCTAGGCTTTCCTAAATACGCGACGTTCTTATTGTCGCGTATTGTATATCTATATATAAGGAACAGCTGTCTACGGCTCTTCAAGCCACTGTCCGACGTTCCCGGCAATACACGTGCGCCTGTGTGTGCAGTATCCGACACCTGTAAATAACCCTAGCTCATACGTATATCGCACACAACAACACGCGCGATTCTCTGTGTCCAGAGTATATCAACATAGCCAAATAGCACTACGTACGGTCTGTCGTACGTATTGCATCGCGAATACTACCGCATCTGTACGTCTCTGTACCACGGCTTTTACTCATAACGGAATATATACGTATTTTACCACCTACTATACCGACTCACTCACTACACAACCCTCTGGTCGCCCAGTGGTACGAATCCACGGGCATTTCACACGTGCCCACTCTTAGTTACGTGACGACTAAATTCATCATTACTTATATCTATTTTTGATTAACTTCGAATGCAACCATAGGGTCGGCTTGTTCCTTCAGACCAAGCCTACCGTTGCATTCGAGGGAGAAGTAACCAATCACGGGTTACGATTTGCGCCCAGCGTGGGGCTCGGGATCGGGCAACCACTTACAAACCGGCATATAACGTGGGACAACGGGTCCCAGATTAGCTTCCGAAGTGACCACTTTGCTTCTCAATTTTATATCAATTTCTAATTACGCCTCGTACACAGCCGTAGGTAACGCATACTCCTTCCGAGTTGGCCTTCCGCTGCATACGAGGCTAGTGTGACCAGTCACGGATTACAAGCTATTAGTAATTGTGCATTGTATAAATAGTGCGGTTACGTCCAACGGAAAAATGTTATTGTTAATTAGCTGTTTGTTAACTAGTACTTGGAAAGTGCGATCGTGGCCGAATTCTGTTGTTCTGCCACCAGGTTATGATGAAAGATTTGTCAATGATCGAAGGGTATTTGTTAGTTAACGTGTCTAATTAATTAATTGTTCATTAGCTTCCTACTCTACTTCGAGGTGTTTGTGAGAATTCGAGTTAAAGTGAGCGGATGGGTATGTGTACATATGTACGTTTACATAATTACGTTTTGACATTATTAATTAGTCAATTTTTATAATATTATAGATTTCTCGTCGTTGCTAGGCGGTTTGGGGGTCGCCGCGTTCAATGAGTGTGGTCGTTATCTCTAATGTTATCAATAGCAGCGGTATCAGGAACGCCGGACATCGAGCAGCGGACCCGGGAACGAGCCCATGTAGGGAAAGAATTAATAACGTTTTCCTTAGGAATTCTTCCACCAGAGGATCGGCAATGGCACCAGGAACATCAATATGAGGAGAGAAAGGTCTTACAGGATGTTCTTGACTGATACGGGGAACAGTTACTTCGGACGATGGGACTTAGAAAATTTCCGGGCATTATGGAACTTAGAAGAAATTCTGACATTGTAGGACTTTGAAGGATTTCTGGATATTCGTAGAACTTAGAATAATTTCTGCCAACGAGATCTCTGAAGAAATTACATCACTGTCGGAGAAGAAGGATGTTCTTCTATAGGGGACATAGAAGAATTCCGGGAAGTATAACTTATCGCCGGGCAAGAAGGGAGTCTTACCGACTTCGAGGAATTCTAGGAATTGTAACTTGGCGTTGGACAAGAAGGAATTCTTAAAGCGTAATGTACGCTTATATGTATTCATAGATGTTCCTGTATTTGATTATGAATTCACGTCGTCATAGTTCGTTCGTATTGTATATTGTTCATTAGTTAAGTTAGTCGTCTTTAGTATTAGTTATTTGGAAAGTTCCCTGTCCCTGGTGTTCCTTCTTATTTTTATGTTTCAGTTTTCCACTTGGGTTGTCGTGGGAACAAGCGCTCTTGGCAAGTGTCAGTAGTAGTATTCAGCATAATTTCTGGGTTCAAAGTATTTTACCTTTTATGTTATTTAAAAGATTTATATAAAATTCTAATTTTGCCATCTCGTTCTAATCGTCAAGATTGGATTGTTGAATAACTAAATAACTATTAATATTGTTGTTTTGAAGTGTGGTTAGCGCCTGAGGAGATTTGGAAACATTTTACTACAATCTCTTTCATTTATTAACGATATTTCGGACCCTCCGTCTATTTCCATTTTGATCGCCTTGCCCTCGACTTCAATTCCTAAAAATTGCGGTTCTACTTTTAACAGGTGTTACGTCCTGCGTCCTCCACCCGCCTTCTCTATGACCATATTCTTGCAACGGGTTCACCGCACCGCGTATCCTCCCATTAGCAGTAAGTCGCGCATAGACGAAATAAGAGAGTCCGGGAAGTAACCCGCGCCACGTGGAGGAATAACCTTGCGACCGCGCACAATAGAACAATAGAAATAAGTAGAAATTTAAGAATGCTGACGCCGAATCAGCCCGCAGACCAACCACCTAACAATCGATCAGTAATCCGCAACAATATAGATCCGAGAATGCCAACGCCAATTCCACGAAGCGCCTAGCGCCCGTCAGCAGAATTCACCATTTAAATAGGCTTGCAACTGTAGAGCGGGCACTCTTTAGCTAACCAAGTTCGGCCACGATCAATTTACATTCGGCAATTCATAAATCCATCAGTATTCGACCGCGATCATTCAAAAGTTGTTCAATCTTCAGACGCGCAGCGAGCAGTGTTAATCATTAATTGAGCAATTGTAAACCAGCTAAGTGTACTTCGAGATAAAGCATTCAGTCCACTTCCACCATCTGAACTTTACTTCACACGACCGTGTTCTTCCTGCGCATCAACACCAAACACAAGCACATTTACCTCTAACCCAGAGACCCCCAGTGACCCGTCGAGCCATCTGCGATGCGTGGACACCTTCCTGGCATACTCCGTGGTAACTCAAGCACTGAACCAGGATCGAGCCCATCGAGCAGGGTGACTAGTAATGAGATAGCTTGGAAGCTTTCCTGGCTTCTTGTACCACGTTCCTACTGCCCCTAACGATTGCTCCCACTGGTATTGGAAAACCCTCGGGATCGGCAATCCACAACTACACACACTCCCACACACCCAGAGCCGTAGCCATTCGGACACCCCCTTCTGACATTCCGCGATACGTCAGTGAGCTGCTCCACTGATGGATCAAACCCCTTTTTGGTGCGATCCCTCGTTCCGTCCGTCCTCGATCCCCGGTATACCCGGTGAACGCAGGGTGCCGAAAACCGAGGACGTAACATCCAATTATCCATATTGGCCATTCCTGATGATATTGTGCTAATTGCACGTGACAAAATGCAGGCTCAAATGCAAATGAGTAAACTGAAGGATTATTTGCAAAAACTAGGCATGTCACTATACGGGTCAAAATGTGCCGTCTTCGAAGTGGTGGACGTGGTACGATCGTGGAATCTAAGGGATCTTGGCCTAAGTACTGTTGATGGAAAGATCCCCAATATAAAACCGGAGGAGCCTTAAAATATTTAGGTGCTAAGATAAGCCTTTGGGCGAGCTAAAGAGTAGAAACGAGGTACCTAGAGTAATAAAATCGATAAAAAATTAAAAACGTCTAAACCTAAATCTGCAATAAAAAATTCATCTAATAAACACCTACCTTTTGCCCCACTTCATTTATAATCTTACAATTAATCCTCCGGCCAAAGTAATACTTAAAATGCTGTGTCGCGGCGATTTCATACTTGCCGCGAAAATCGCGCAAAGTGCGATCGTCTGCCTCACCTTTGGCTCTCTCCGTTGCGCCTGGGCCAACTTCGGGCCGATCGAGCAGTTCGGTGATCGGCCCGTGGCGGGACGGGGGAGACGGTGTGAGGTAAGACGTCCGTCCCCGACGGCCGGTCTCGCTCTTAGCCTTTTGACTTTCGACCCGTACAGGTGACAACATTTCTATTCGCACTTTTTTCACTTTAACCGGATCGTCGGAAGCCACTTTTAAAGCTCTCGTTCTTTCTTTTCTTTTCCTTTCGCGCGATCTTTCTCCTTTAGATTCTTCCTTTTAATTCTCTTTTCTTCTAGCTTTTAGATATACTTTTTCTTTGCCTTGCTTTCTTGTATACTCTTTATATTCTTTCTGTTAAATATATCGATCGAATTGTTATAAGTAATTCGACTGTGCGGATGCTGGATTCAGGTTGGAGACAACCCTCGGTACAGGAAGGCTCCGTAATAAGCTTAGACACGACATGGTTAGCGGAACGAAACTTAACGTTGTTTTATTGGAAACAAAACTCAACTACGGATTGTTGTACAGCACTGTGCTGATTGTAATGCAACACGCGAGTAGTCTTAGTAGAGTAATTATGCAGTACCTTTCAAATATAATATATTCACCTCTTTTAATTTCTCTGAAATTTTCTGTCACAAACGCACTGTCGGCTAGTCGGAACAAGAAGACAGCAGCTCGGGAAGGGGAAAAGCGCTGAGCAGTGTGGCCAGATCTGGCGCCCGAGCACCAATGGTGCCCGCGGGAGTGGGGATACGGAAAAGTATGCGTGCTTGTCCGTGAGTGCTGCGCGCGCCGTTTCTCGCCGAATCGCGCTCGGCTTGGAGAGAAGGACGGAGCTATGCCGCGTCTCCCTTCCACTAACGTCGCGTGACGTCAGGTATCGTGACGACACGTAAGAAGGACAGAACTATGCTCCGTCCCCTTTCAACCAACATCGCACGTTGCGTCTTTGTTGGACATGCAGTCGCGGCGTCGCGTCTTCGTTCCGCACACAGGCCGGTGACAGTGGTGCCAGATTTCGCATAAGGCATCGCACGTACCATTGCGTTCAGTCAGCCGGAAGGCAAATCGGGCACCACCGCCCTGAGCAGAGCGCGATACAGAGAAATGTGAATCGAGGAGAGTTTCGGATTGACTCGTCGTACTCATCGCCGCTCGTCGACGCGCTGGTTTTTCCGTCGTTTCGCGCCCGGCCATGGTTCAATTTTTTTTCACAGAATAATTTTCGTTTGAATTGTTCATCACACGGCAACAAACGATATTCATTAAAAAATATTATAGTACTTACTACGGATAGTTTTTAATATTTTGTCAGCGGAATAGATGTGTCGTATTGGTTTATAATAGATATGGGCAAAATATATATTTCATAAATTTTGGTTTCAGTAACATTAATCTTTCTACGGTAGTAATAAATAAGAAAGTATATCATAAATGTCAATTATTGCGTATTATGCATTAACCGTGAAACAAGTAATACGAGCTTCTTGCAGTAGAACGTTCTAAGGGATCGTACTAACACGCGATTTTAACACACGACAGCGTACGTCAGGAAGAATTTGCTTGACACGACGCGACGACGGTGCGAATGTTTCTATGAGTTGTTCTTTATGATTTGTTTTCTAAATATAAGGTTACCAAATTGTGCATATATTCTAATAGTTCTCATCAAGTCCCATCACATTGATTTGTAACCTTTTTCTTACTACGCACGTTTAGTTTAACAACGCTATCCCCATTTCGAGAAAGAAGAAGGTGTTCCTTCTTTGGCAATGCATCATGCATACGGTAATCCATATGTACGTCCGTTGTCGCATTCTGCCCACGAAATGTCGCAACGTGCGTATCGTTGAAGTAGGCACGATAAATCACGACAATAATAGCAAAATCCCTGTCAATGGAAAACCGAAACTTGCATTGTGCCGCTCCCGACCGACCGCGAGTCGCGGTTGGACTAATTGAAATATCTGAAAAGTCTAACCGTTCTGAGCGCGTATTTTACGTACCTAATGCAAATTATTTCCCCGGGACTGTAACCGACTTTTCCAATGTCATTTATTCATCATTATGTACGATATGAATTACATTTAAATGCACATGTACAGGGTGCACAGCTTTGTTCCTGTAAACGGTAAGTATTACACAATATTATAGAGGAAAGGGTTCGATGGGATCGTAATATCTATATTCTACGAGACTTCATGCAATTCGAAAGTGCAACGCTGCACCCGACAATGCAAATGCGTATGTAAAGTTTTTGTTTATAAAATTTAAGATACGTGGACTTCCACGCCACCCATGAGGTGCCACGACTAGCGCGTTCGGTTTTTTAACGTGGACCGTCGCCTATAGCCCTATTGTACCACATTTTATGATAATTACGTTATGGTGCTGCCCAAGGTATATCTCTTTCTTTATTCAGTTCAGGTTTGACAATAGCTACACCAGACTGCTTGTTCAAGTCTGACTAACGCCAGACTGCTTGGTCAAAAGATTGTGGTGCAGAAATGATATTCGACGCATTCCGAAACGAAATGTACAGATTACAAATACCGTTTACCAATATTGTTGCTGTGTCGTGCGACAATGCGCGAGTTATGACCGGCAAATATTTATCATTTCAAAAAAAATTACAGGAAAAATGTGGACATGTACTAACAATGCCATGTCCATGTCATTCCGTCGCGTTAGCCGCAAATGCTGCATCCAGAACGATTCCTAATAACTGTGAAAACTTTGTAAAACAAATCTCGAGTTTTATAAATTGCAGTCCCAAGCGATCAGCTATCTTTAGCGATTGCTGCGAGGACACAGACCTTAAAATTTTGAAATTGGCTGAAACACGATGGCTTTCCCGATATTTATGTATTAGTCGAATTCTAGAATCCTGGGACAGTATTGACAAGTTTTTAAAAGAGTTAATTTGTAGAGAAAAGTCTGCAAAAGCTGCAGAATTTGTAGCAGTCCTGCATACTCCTGATGTTAAAGCATACCTATTATTTCTGAAATATATTTTACATTACTTCAATGCATTTACAATATTTTTCCAAGCTCTGGAAACAAGAGTTCATACTTTGCAGCGTAAATCGCTAAATTTATTGCAAACAGTATGTGTTCTGGATCATTTACGCGATTTCGAAACGTTCATATTTCCCGGGACTAATGACTGCGTGACGTCATTTCGCGCTCCAATTAGGACGCTCCACGACGGCGCGCTACTTCCCGCGCTCACCTACTTAGCGCGCTCTCTTGTGTGCCCTTTGGCCGCTCCTTATATGGGCATGTTTATTAATCTCCTAATCTGATTGGTTCTAATACCAACAGCGAACAAAAATGCGTGTGAGGCGCCGGGAGACCGCGTGGCGCCTGCGACCTCACCTTGATTATTCTTGTAAAGACCGTGAACACGTGTACATTAAATTATAAAAGAGAACAGAGAAACGCGCAAGTTTCTATTAAAGGTTAAATTAAAGTTAGTTTTAAATCCAAAAGTGTTCGTTCACAACTACTAAACTATTCCTAATTTATTATTCCTAAATCCTAATTCTTAAAATAGTCCTAAATTAATCATTTAATTCATCCTGAAGTAGACCTCTCCTTCATTCCGCATCGACGACTGTCCCCAGTCGAATTGCTCGAATTTCTTATCGAGCAACACACACAACATTTTGGTCCTTCGAGCCGGATTCGGTGTGACTTGAAGAAGAAGGAGCAAGTGATCCTTGCCTCCACGAGGTCGAACCAGGCCATTTTTGCTGACCGCATCGCCGTCGACGCCATTTTCTCAACCGACTCCAGCCACGTGGTGAGACAGGATGCCTGTGATCGACAACCTGATATATTCCCAAGAGGATTGCCAAGATCAGATTGAGAAAATCTGGATTAATTGCCAGAAATTACCCAAGCCGAGAAGAACTGAGTTCGCCTTCCGCAGCCGCTTGGACACCTTGGAGACTCTGTGGACCGCCTGCCTGAAACGACACAACGATATCATCTCTTTCTCCGATCCAAAGATAAGATCTGAGTCTACTTATTTTTCCGAGTCTAAATTTCAAGATATTGTTGAGACGGTAGACAGCGTTCGCGATAACCTCAATGAAGCGCTGCACGAGTTATTGAAGTCCAGTCCGTCCGTTAGTCAGGCGTCCGACACTTGCGCTCCTAGTCCGCGCAGCCATGTAGATATTTCACCTATTAATATTAAGAAATTCACAGGTCAGTTAAGTGAATGGGTCGAGTTCCGTGATCTTTTCCTATCGCTAATCGACGCTCGCAAGGATCTCTCTCAAGTGCAGAAGCTGCACTATCTTAAAACCAGCGTGGAAGGACACGCCGCGAGAATCCTGCGAAAATTCACGGTCACGGAGGCGAACTACAACGAGGCTTGGAAGTTGTTACAAAGGCGATATGAGGACCCAATCGGTATACTTTACGCTTACTTCGATGAGTTCCGTGCGATTCCTTCGGTAGGACGTAACCGTTTGCATGACCTGCAAAACCTGCGCGATGAGTCCTACGAGATTTATTTTGATATTAAGGGTCTCGGTCGACCAATTGATGCTTGGGAAGACCAATTTATTCACTCTATACTTACTAAGCTCGACTCTGAAACGCGGCACGCATGGGAACTCACTCAAACGGCGATAGAGGTGTATCCCACATTCGACGCCTTAGATCTTTTCCTGTCGCAACAAATTAGAGCCTTACGCAACTCAAGCGCACATCTCCCAGTTGAGGAGTCAAAACAGTCATCCAAGGCAGGAAAAGTTACTCACGTTAAGGCCCATCAGGCTACCACCTATAAGTCCAATTGTTTTATTTGTCACGGTGATCATCCGCTGTATCAATGTCCGAAGTTTCTTAGTCAAAATCCTGAGCAGCGGATGAACTTACTTAAAGATCAGGACCGTTGCTTCAACTGTTTCCGTAAGGGACATCGCCCGCGGGACTGTAACAGTAAATTGACCTGTAGAGTCTGCCGCATGAAGCATCACTCACTGTTACATAATGAAAATCGGAAAGCTAATGAACAATCCAAACCTGCGGCGGCAGGCTCTGCAGGTCATAATTCCGAAAATTCAACCGAGCCTCAGGTAGTGTCGACTAATTGTGCGAATATGGGCACAAAAGACACTATCTTACCTACTGCCACAGTGCTGCTCCGATCCCATTCAGGGAGGGCGTTAAAAGTACGAGCCTTATTTGACCAAGGCTCACAAGCCTCATTCATAGCCGAATCCGCAGTACAGCTCTTAAAGCCCGCGCGACGAACAGTTTCGGTCAGCGTGGCCGGCATCGGGGCTCAAGCCGCCGGAAACATTAAACATTCGGTGACATTCACAATAGAGCCTTGCGATCAGCCTTCTGCTGCCACTGAAATAACAGCATTAGTATTAAATAAATTATCAGCCTATATACCAACGCCGCTCACATTTCCACATAATCATGACTACTTACAGTCTATCACGCTTGCCGATACGATGGTTCATAGTTCCGATCCGATCCAAGTTATAATCGGGGCCGATTATTACGGCATGTTTGTACGCGACGGACTCATTAGGGGACCGCCGGGCTCTCCAATTGCACAATTAACGGTCTTCGGGTGGATACTTTCGGGCCCACTCTCTTCGTCCACGGTGCAACATGCACAGATTTCCGTTAACCACGTCTCAGTGGACGAGTTAACTCAGGTGCTCTCACGGTTCTGGGAGCTGGAGGAGACTCCAAAATTTAATGTCCTGTCTGAGGAAGAAGAAGCCTGCGAACAGCATTTTGTTAATACGCATACGCGTTTACCAGATGGACGATATTGTGTCCACTTACCCTTTAAATGTAGCCGTCCTATTCCTATCGGTGATACCCGAACCCATGCTACGAGCATCTTCCTCAGACAGGAAACTAGGCTTCTCCAGAATCCAGAGCTGCGCCTGGCTTATCACGCGTTCCTACGGGAATATCTTTCATTAGGGCACATGACCGAAGTTCCACCTGAAGACACGATTAAAGCCGAAATGTCCTATCTTCCTCACCATCCTGTACTTAAGGCATCCAGTACCACTACCAAAGTGAGAGTAGTCTTTAACGCCTCCTTTAAGTCACAGAATCAAACTTCACTCAATGACCACCTAATGATTGGCATGAAGTTACAGGCGAATATCTTCGCGCTTATTTTAAAGTGGCGCGCTCACCGATGGGTTGTGACAACCGACCTAGAGAAGATGTTCAGACAAATATTAGTAGCCAAGTCCGATCAAGATTGTCAACGCATTATATGGCGTTCCGATAAATCAGAACCTTTACGTTCATTCCGACTGTTAACGGTCACTTACGGTACTGCGTGTGCACCCTTTCTCGCTAACCGCGTATTAAAACAACTTGCTCGCGATGAAGTTGATTCATTTCCGTTAGCCGCGCAGATACTTGAGAACAACGTCTATGTCGATGATGTTATGTTCGGTGGAGACAATTCTGATGACATTATGACGTTGATTAAACAGCTTAAGCAGCTCCTCATGGCGGGTGGCTTTACATGCCATAAGTGGGCGACTAATTGTCTCGCCCTCCGTCATGAGGTTGTTGCAATTGATCGGGACTCTAGTAATAAAATAACCATCGGTGAGGAACCACATTTAAAGATATTAGGGGTATACTGGAACGCCGAAAAGGATACCTTCCATTTCCGAGTTGAGCAAGCTTCCTTAGTCCCATCCAAACGAGCCTTCCTCTCTTACATTGCTCGCATCTATGACCCCATGGGGTGGATTTCCCCCACCATCATTACTGCGAAAATCCTAATGCAGGAAATGTGGGTCAGAAATGTTGGTTGGGACGCGCCTTTACCTGACGACATCGCGGTTAGATGTCACGAATTTCAACGGGAACTTACCCATTTTAACAATATCGCAATCCCCCGCTGGACGGGACAGCTTAGCAGCACTCGGGATATTGAGCTGCACGGGTTTTGCGATGCCTCTAATCTGGCATATGGAGCGTGTGTTTTTGTTAAAGTGCGAGATGTGAGCGGTTGGAAAGTTACCTTAGTATACTCCAAAACGAAAGTCGCTCCTTTAAAAGTGCAGAGCATCCCGCGTCTCGAGCTCTGTGCCGCGACTTTATTGTCGCGCTCGCTTAAATTCGTTGCTGAAACGATGCAATTGTTAGGTTATCCGACGTATTGCTGGACGGATTCGACCGTGGTACTAGCCTGGCTTCAAAGCCATCCTTCCCGGTGGAAGGTGTTCGTTGCCAATCGCGTATCGGAAATCCTTACTAACTTACCTAACTCCGAATGGCGACATGTGCCCACAGCACAGAATCCGGCTGACCCCGCTTCACGGGGTATATCAGCCACTCAACTGATTTGCCACCCCTTATGGTGGACGGGGCCTTCGTGGCTTAAGTTAGACCCCTCTGAGTGGCCTCCGAGCAGTGCTGGGGCAGTGGCTGAGGAATGCGATGAGCAACGCTGTAACATAAGTACCCTGAACACCACGGTTCAATATGAATTTACACTTCCTGAACGCGTGTCCTCATGGACAAAACTATTGCGTATTATTAGTTATATGTTTAGATTTATTAATTTTAAGTGCGTTAAGGAACCCCGTGCAGTGACCCCCTTTATAACCGTCCCTGAGTTGCGGAATGCCTCCTTAGTTTTATGCAAACTCCTACAAAGGGCGCATTTTCAGGAGGTATTCACTTCCTTAGCTTCAAGCAACTCAGTCATTAAGGACAAATTTCTGCGCTCTCTAAATATCTTTATAAATCCAGAGGGCCTTATCTGCGTAGGAGGCAGACTCACTCACTCGGAGCTGCCCACCGCCAGCAAGCATCCTATTTTACTTCCAGCTTGCAGAGCCACTAAACTTTTAATTTCACATTTTCACAATGTGTCACTGCACGGAGGTCTCCACATTACTTTAAGATTACTCCGACATCAATATTGGGTTATTAATGCCAGAACTCTCACCAAGGCTTGTATCCGTACCTGCATTATTTGTGCTCGACAACGAGCTTCACTTTCCTGCCAACAAATGGGCAATCTGCCTGCTGCTAGAGTCACCCAGTCTAGGCCCTTTTCTCATGTGGGCGTTGATTATGCCGGTCCATTTAATATAAGGACCTCAAAAGGGCGAGGACAGAAGTCTCACAAGGGATACCTTGTCATCTTTGTGTGCCTCAGTATTAAAGCCGTTCACCTGGAATGTGCTAGCGATTACTCTACTGCAGCATTTCTAGCTGCGTTAGATCGCTTTGTAGCAAGACGTGGATTACCTGCACACGTCTACTCTGACAATGGCACCAACTTCATTGGAGCTGACCGTGAGCTCTCCTCTAACCTAAAAACTGTGCTCTATGACACAGATCTCCAATCTCACATTGCGTCTGACGGTATGGAATGGCACTTCATCCCACCTGCGTCTCCTCATTTTGGAGGATTGTGGGAAGCCGGGGTGAAGAGCGTAAAGTTCCACCTGAAGCGCATAATGGGTAACGCAACTCCCACTTATGAGGAGTTTTGCACTCTGCTTTGCAAAATTGAGGGAGTATTAAATTCACGGCCACTTACTGCCTTATATGACGATCCCGAGAACTTCGATGCCCTGACACCCGGCCACTTCTTGGTGGGAACTCTACTTAAATCAGTGCCCACTCCTTCTGTAATCAGCCTCTCTGAAAATCGCCTTTCACGATGGCAGTCACTCCAAAGGATTCAAGAAACCTTTTGGAAATCCTGGTCACTAGACTATTTAAACTCCTTGCAGCAGCGATCGCGGTGGCATTCAGCCACACCTAACGTTAAAGAAGGAGATCTGGCATTGATAAAAAATCCTCAATTGCCTCCCGGTAAATGGGATTTAGGGCGCATTATACATACCTTTCCAGGCCAAGACGGTCTTGTGCGCGTCGTCACCATCCGTACCGCACGCACCACGCTTAAGAGACCTGTAACCCAGATCTGCGTACTACCGGTGGAACAGACTAGCGTAACAACTTCCAAGCCTCAGTAGACCCATTCACGCGTGCAATATTTGTGTCTAGTCATTAGTAATTTAATCTTCTCCGTACTTAAGTAACATTGAATTTAATTTATAATTTAAGCATTTATTTGTGCTAGTCGTAGTTATAAGTACTTACCGTATAAGTTCCTATTATTGTTAAATCCACACTTGAGAGCCGTCTTGCATATAACAGGTCGCGATGAATTACCGTATAACACTGCGTGTCGTGCACTCCGTACGCACGATTCATTGTAACTCGCGACGCTGTTTCCACGATATAGTTTAGGAATGCGGGCCTTTGTTGATCGCCTACCGCTCAGGGGCAAGCAAGGCCACAACCGAATTCCGAGAATCGCGGCTACTATAGTACTACGCAACGTACGCTACCGTTCCCCTTCCCATATCGTTCAACCTGTGAACGAGGCGGGTGGAATGTTCTGGATCATTTACGCGATTTCGAAACGTTCATATTTCCCGGGACTAATGACTGCGTGACGTCATTTCGCGCTCCAATTAGGACGCTCCACGACGGCGCGCTACTTCCCGCGCTCACCTACTTAGCGCGCTCTCTTGTGTGCCCTTTGGCCGCTCCTTATATGGGCATGTTTATTAATCTCCTAATCTGATTGGTTCTAATACCAACAGCGAACAAAAATGCGTGTGAGGCGCCGGGAGACCGCGTGGCGCCTGCGACCTCACCTTGATTATTCTTGTAAAGACCGTGAACACGTGTACATTAAATTATAAAAGAGAACAGAGAAACGCGCAAGTTTCTATTAAAGGTTAAATTAAAGTTAGTTTTAAATCCAAAAGTGTTCGTTCACAACTACTAAACTATTCCTAATTTATTATTCCTAAATCCTAATTCTTAAAATAGTCCTAAATTAATCATTTAATTCATCCTGAAGTAGACCTCTCCTTCATTCCGCATCGACGACTGTCCCCAGTCGAATTGCTCGAATTTCTTATCGAGCAACACACACAACAGTATGCAAAAACTTTTTAAAACCAGAGCTTTTAGCATTACAAAGTAGTAATGTAGATTTTGCAGATAACAATAATCAAATATCAATAAATCAAGTCACAGTAGGCATTGATTGTGAGGATTATTTAAACAAATTGATGACAGAGGGGCACGCAGATATAGTTGCAAATGTTCGACAGAATTGTTTGCAATTTTATGTATGTGCCGCTCAAGAAA
The DNA here is from genome assembly GCA_963942575.1 of Priocnemis perturbator. NCBI lineage: Eukaryota > Metazoa > Arthropoda > Insecta > Hymenoptera > Pompilidae > Priocnemis > Priocnemis perturbator. The sequence goes on along the minus strand of OZ012643.1, from coordinate 5,054,170 downwards.
TTTGTAAAAGACTACCAATCAATGATCCATTTTTATGTAAATTAAAAGTTTTTGAACCGGCCACAGCTTTACGCGATATTGACAGAGAAACTTCCTTTCATGATGTTTCTTTTATCGCTGAAACCTTTGGCGGCTTCGATAAAATTACTTTAAAAGAAGAATGGTTTGCTTTACATAACGATTTCACAGAAACACAAATTGATCATTTGTCATTAAGGGAATTTGATGAAATGTGGAAATACATCCTAGCAAGTAATCGTCAATATCCCAATTTGAAATCTCTTGTCAATGCTGTTCAATCGTTGCCAAACTCAAATGCCGATTCAGAAAGAATCTTTTCCTACTTACCAGACTTAAAAACAAAGAAAAGAAATAAGCTGTCGTCCGTAAATATGAATGCTGTTTGCGTCATTAAATCAGCATTGAAAGCGAGAAGGGAAACAGCCATAAATATGACGGTTAATGACGAGCATTTGTCTCGAATGCCGGCTAACATATTATATTCTACATGTCCAAATACAACAGAATTGAGACAATATGATAGTGATGAAATGGCTGGTCCCTTCTCGTCCAATGTTTTTCAATAAGTATGAATACAGTACCGTTTCATTTGAAAAAGCAACGTAACCACAAATAACGTGTGCGTCAAAAATCAAATGAGTCAAATCAATGTCAAATGAGTCTGCCATTAGTTACACTTGACAGATCAGTCTGGCGTTAGTCAGACTTGAACAAGCAGTCTGGCGGTTAGTCAGACTTGAACAAGCAGTCTGGCGTTAGTCAGACTTGAACAAGCAGTCTGGCATTAGTCAGACTTGAACAAGCAGTCTGGCATTAGTCAGACTTGACCAAGCAGTCTGGCGTTAGTCAGACTTGAACAAGCAGTCTGGTGTAGCTATTGTCAGACCTGAACTGAATAAAGAAAGAGATATACCTTGGGCAGCACCATAACGTAATTATCATAAAATGTGGTACAATAGGGCTATAGGCGACGGTCCACGTTAAAAAACCGAACGCGCTAGTCGTGGCACCTCATGGGTGGCGTGGAAGTCCACGTATCTTAAATTTTATAAACAAAAACTTTACATACGCATTTGCATTTGTCGGGTGCAGCGTTGCACTTTCGAATTGCATGAAGTCTCGTAGAATATAGATATTACGATCCCATCGAACCCTTTCCTCTATAATATTGTGTAATACTTACCGTTTACAGGAACAAAGCTGTGCACCCTGTACATGTGCATTTAAATGTAATTCATATCGTACATAATGATGAATAAATGACATTGGAAAAGTCGGTTACAGTCCCGGGGAAATAATTTGCACTAGGTACGTAAAATACGCGCTCAGAACGGTTAGACTTTTCAGATATTTCAATTAGTCCAACCGCGACTCGCGGTCGGTCGGGAGCGGCACAATGCAAGTTTCGGTTTTCCATTGACAGGGATTTTGCTATTATTGTCGTGATTTATCGTGCCTACTTCAACGATACGCACGTTGCGACATTTCGTGGGCAGAATGCGACAACGGACGTACATATGGATTACCGTATGCATGATGCATTGCCAAAGAAGGAACACCTTCTTCTTTCTCGAAATGGGGATAGCGTTGTTAAACTAAACGTGCGTAGTAAGAAAAAGGTTACAAATCAATGTGATGGGACTTGATGAGAACTATTAGAATATATGCACAATTTGGTAACCATATATTTAGAAAACAAATCATAAAGAACAACTCATAGAAACATTCGCACCGTCGTCGCGTCGTGTCAAGCAAATTCTTCCTGACGTACGCTGTCGTGTGTTAAAATCGCGTGTTAGTACGATCCCTTAGAACGTTCTACTGCAAGAAGCTCCTATTACTTGTTTCACGGTTAATGCATAATACGCAATAATTGACATTTATGATATACTTTCTTATTTATTACTACCGTAGAAAGATTAATGTTACTGAAACCAAAATTTATGAAATATATATTTTGCCCATATCTATTATAAACCAATACGACACATCTATTCCGCTGACAAAATATTAAAAACTATCCGTAGTAAGTACTAAAATATTTTTTAATGAATATCGTTTGTTGCCGTGTGATGAACAATACAAACGAAAATTATTCTGTGAAAAAAAATTGAACCATGGCCGGGCGCGAAACGACGGAAAAACCAGCGCGTCGACGAGCGGCGATGAGTACGACGAGTCAATCCGAAACTCTCCTCGATTCACATTTCTCTGTATCGCGCTCTGCTCAGGGCGGTGGTGCCCGATTTGCCTTCCGGCTGACTGAACGCAATGGTACGTGCGATGCCTTATGCGAAATCTGGCACCACTGTCACCGGCCTGTGTGCGGAACGAAGACGCGACGCCGCGACTGCATGTCCAACAAAGACGCAACGTGCGATGTTGGTTGAAAGGGGACGGAGCATAGTTCTGTCCTTCTTACGTGTCGTCACGATACCTGACGTCACGCGACGTTAGTGGAAGGGAGACGCGGCATAGCTCCGTCCTTCTCTCCAAGCCGAGCGCGATTCGGCGAGAAACGGCGCGCGCAGCTCTCACGGACAAGCACGCATACTTTTCCGTATCCCCACTCCCGCGGGCACCATTGGTGCTCGGGCGCCAGATCTGGCCACACTGGCGCTGAGACCTCTTCCCGAAGCTCGTCTGTGTGCTACACAGTAGTGTGCGCACCAATGATAATTAGCTTACGAGTAATGAGTCATCTCACACACTGGCGCTCCCGTGGGTGAGCGCGGGAACTCGCGGCGCCTGAGCAACAGCGCGTGCTCGCACATGGCGGTTGTGCGAAAAACAAATAAAACCGCGCTACGGCTTAGTGACGCAATCCGCCGGTAGCGCGCGCTATTACAAACGGCTTTCGTCGCAAGGCGGTAACTCTATGCGTAGCGTGAGACCTGTGTCGGTGTGAGTGGGCAATGCGGCCCGAATCTCCAACACTTTCTTTCTTAAATTAAGCACGCGTTAGAATCGTAAGTGTACATATAACCGCCTTGTTTATGGTGGTAAAAAGATATTTATTGATCGTTCAGTAAATATATGTGACGATGGATTGCGGCTTATCCGTATAGTCGCGGAATACATATAATACACACAGAACACTAATAGGAGATGCGAGCGAACGCGAAGAAACACAGAAGATGCGAGCAAGCGCGAAGCAAAAAGGGCGTGCGAAAGCGATATCAGTATTTTGCGTGCTATAACAATGGTAGAAAAATGTGGACTGCCGGAAAAGCGGGCAATCGGCGCGGTCAGCACATGATTACGCGAAGAAAAGGGCGAGCGGTGGGAGTTCCTTTGAAGGAGAAGAAGAAGGAGAGGAAGGCGGAAGGAAGGGGTGTGCAAGTGCACGTGGAATTTAAGTCTAAAAATAGAATTCGGCTACGACGCGGCCATACAAAATATGTGCAAACTTAAAGACTAAGGACGCAACACGCCTTATTGCTTTGTTTTTGCGTTACTTTAGATTAGGTATTCGTTAAGCATTTGTACGCGATTTTCATTTCCGTGCCGTCTTTAGTTTTAACTGTATATATGTTCTTCGCTTAATAAATTAGTTAATTTATAGAATTTTCCTTGCTCTATTTCTTTTTATTTATTTTAACGTTAGTTCCCACACATCGCTTCCAATCTCCCCGTTACGTTTGAATACGGATTATTTTCTACCGAGCTCAATTAACGAGCCAGCGGATCTCCTAACAGCTGAATTAGGAAATTAGACAAATAATCAAAGAAATTTGACATCTACTGTTACGGCTAGTTCGAAAGCTCCGCGTTCGCGGTGGCCCGCACGCCGGGGCCGGTCGCGCGGTCAGCTTCATCCGCCTCGCGTCGGCCGAGATCAGGTAGACCGAGTATCTTGGTGATGGGCCGCGCGCGCGACGGAGGGCCGGCGCGAGATACATATCCGCCGCTGACGACCGGTGATATTATTGTGACTCAATCGAGTTTGAAAATGGTTAAGATCATCCCGACTGTTGCGGATTTAAAATCGTTGGCGCCTTGGCCTCGCTACTTGAGAGTAGCGGGAGCCGATTGCGTATAGGCAGAGCGGCCTACTTAGTTTAGTTTTAAGGCTAATTCGCGTTGCGCGCGCGCGTTGACAATAGGGCTTTGACATGTAGCCTATGTTGCAACTTTCCCCTAATTGGCGTTGCGGCCGATCAGTGACGCCATCCGCCGTTTACGTGCGTGACTAATGATGGATCAGCAGGGGCATGACTGTTCTTCCGTCCGTTGACAGATCAACAGGTGTGTGTCGCCGTGTGTCGTAGCACTAACGAGTGAGTAGCCATCTTGGTTCTTCAATGTGAGATTCTGCGTTATTCCACCTCTATTATACTCTGGTAGTCCTTAGAGTTTCCATTGCTGAACCGAAGCTTTCCTCCTCCCGTAAACCCTCCTTCTGGGTTACTGCGACGAATCCCATCGGGCGCTCTAGGCGACTTTTCGAATTCCTTCCTTTACCCCGACCGCCACGGTTTTCCCTTGCGAGTCCTTGTCAGGGTAAGAGGATCCTTTTCCTTGCTACACTACGACTGCGATTCTTCGCTTGCGGGAACGCTAGTCGTGGCCCCCGCTTTCTTAGAGCTGTGAATAAGAGAATCTTCGACGTACGGCGCACCACGTGCTCAACGCAACCTCAGTCTTGTAAACAAGCGATGTGTAAAAGTTCAGTTTAAATCAGTTCGTGGCTGAAATAGCAATAAATACTGTGACGCCTCTATTTAATCCAAGTTACACCCCCACACGATTCTTGAACTATCCCCACGTCGCCAGTGAACTAGCTTACTCGTTCCATCGCGAACACCGACTAGCATGCACTTTCTGAAATGTTCTCCTGCTTTCCGTCTGACCGAGTCGTCGGCGGCCACGAGTCAAGTGCTATTACTTTATACTTTGCATCTTTCCTTCTGCTTTTGCTTACTACATTATTATTTTGCTTACACTTAATTATTTTGCTATTGTTTGGGGAATACTGGCTCGGCGACGCGTGAAAGTTGTCACGCATTCCAACACAAATCCGTAAAATACGGCGGATTCTCAAAGGGCGACTCAACGTGGCAGCACGGCACTGCCCGCTCCGTTTCACCGGTCCGAGCACCCGATCGGTGGCGCTAGGAGCGGAACGAGGCCCTTTCCGGCTTCCTTCTCCTCTCACTCTCGTCTCGACATCAATAGCGTGCGTTTCGAAAGTTTTACCTTGTGTGCTCCGATTCACTGTGTGTGCTGGAAAGTAGTCAAAGGAACGATCATGCGTCTCATCATAAGGCCCTTTGTGTTCTCATTGAACTGTACCTTTATATGCGCTCAGAACATTGTATTTCCTCAGCTTAGCTTTACGATAAATCTTGTGCATCAGCACGCCGGCTCAGGCGCTGCACGTGGCGGTTTCTAACCAAGTGTAACCAAGTAACGCTCATATTGTACAACGCGTCAATTAATATAATTGCGTCGTGCTCATAATCTCAACAGCTCAACCACTCTCGAACTGCAACATACTTACTTACAATAAATATGCAGTATTTACATGTAACGTGCGACCACGTGCCTTTCTAACCTCACCACCGGATGATTTACTCATTTTCCGCCTTTACCCTTCCCACTGCTCCTTTCCTCATACATTTAACCTAATTCCCCTTACGAACCGATGTCAATCCCCAACAGCTATATACTTATATTTTAGACCCATTGCCTAGTATTAGTGCGTTCCCTCTTCATGCTGTGACCGTGTAGCGCGTTGTTGCCGCTTGTACAATCGCGTTGTCCTTCGTGCCTTGTGTAGTCTAGATAGCCTATAAAATAAATCAGTGTTATTCTTCCGCCGCCGTAACGCTCATTCTCCCGCCCGGGAGAGCCGTGCTCCTCAGCGCCTCCCGCGTTCCTACCTTCGACATTCTCGAGCCGAGCGTCCCGCTGCTTTCGCAAAAGGGAGGAGCTCTTCGAAACATCTACCGTCGTCCACCGCAACGGGATTTTCCTACACCCCAATGAAAGGAGGTGGGTTAGGTCTAATGAAATTTGAGAGAATATTACAGATATCCGGCATCAAAAATAGTGCAGTGGAAACAATCAGCGGATAGGGTAGTACAGGACACAGCGCAAAGAAACAAGCTAGAAAATAAGATTAGCACGTGGGTGGAATCCCTGAATATAGTAACACAACAAACATTGAACGAACTGGACAAGAATAAACACATAGTCAGAATGAGGGACTCAAAGGATTGGGAAGGATTAAGACTGCAGGGACAGGGGTACGGGATTTTACAGGCGACTCGGCAGGAAATAGTTGGCTATGGAGGCCTGGACTACTGAAAGCCTCGCGTTATCTCGACGCGATAAGATTAAGCATTAATACTTTCGGTCCCAGACTAGTCCTCAGCATAACACATCTCAGCTTGGATACCCTCTGTGGGCAATGTAAGATGAACGTAGAGACATTAGGGCATAATCTCAGCATTTGCATTCACACAAAATCGGCACGAATTAAAAAACTCGACGACATAAAAAAACTTCATACAGAATAAAATGTCAAAAAAACCAAACAATACCATCTTTAGAGAATGGAAAATAAACGAAACTGGAGAATTGAAGAAGCCGGACCAAGAAGTAAAACATGAAGATAATATAATATGTACATAATAGACGTCGCAGTTAGATATGAAGATAAAACATATTTGGAAAATGCATACGCCGAGAAAATGGAAAAGTACAAGGATAATGCGTGTTAAAAGAAATGTAATTGTAGATCAAGCCGTCTCGGCCACCAATTTGAGTTGAGCGGGTCGAGATAATAGATGGCGATGAGGAAGTAAAAAAGGAATCGTCAAAATAAAGTAAAAAACAATCTCTCTCTTTCAGCCTGGTCAGGCAACCGATAGGTCGTGTTATAAGGTTAGAATATATAATAAGAGGTTAGCGTATTAATAAGAATTGTTGTTTGTTATAGAGGTTAATATTTATTTCATTAAAGGTTTTTTGACCATAATAAATCGTTTCATTCTTCCCATACATCTATCTTCTCAAGTCTTAAATCCCAACACTCCGGAACTGATTAGAATAAAGGCAGGCTGTAAGAATGGACTAGTTTTCTCAATAGTCGTAGACAGCAGGGTCCCTTTGCCATCCAGAACAAGAATTTTCCTTAAGAAACTAGGCTTATACAAAGAAGACATGCTTACGATCTCACTAATATCGCTCAGATCCTCACTCCAAATAGCAAATGCCTTCATCGATTACAATAGAATAATATAAAATAAATGACAATGCCGGGGGGGGGGGGGGGGGGAATTAAGTTTTACAATAATTTTTAGTCTTATTTTAACTGTACAATATTTACACGATTATATACATTTATATAATACACGCGAAAGTTCAATTTACCTATATATATATATATACTAGTACCGTAAACACAAGGTACTTGTAATATGTAACAAGATTGGCTAACAAGATAAGGAGAAACGAAAGGAGAAGAGAGGAGAACAATGGAAGTAGCAAAGAAAGAAATAGGATAAAATCTATTAACGAACATACAGTAATTTTTACTCTATTTTATTGCATTTTATTTAATCTTACTTGTTGTAATGTTTGAACCCTCGGGGGATTCCACGGAAGATTATCACATTGCCCCTTGAGAGGCAATTAAGATACAGAAAAATAGCCAAATGCTTCGTCATGTAATTAGTTACGGGCATGAATGGATTAACGAGATCTGTCCATATCTACTCCACGCAGGGGGATTCCCTCGGGGGCCTTTGGAGCTTGGCGTACCCCCGGGCCCGACATACGCTCTGACTGCTCAATCGGTTGCTTGAGCCGTGCAGTCACTCCACCGGATGGTAATCGGTAGACGAGAATGGGGCCCGCTAGCGGTAGTGTAAGGGCAGGCGCGTGGGAACGTCCCACCCGTGCCGCCCGTAGCTGCCACTTGTCCCCATCATATGAGACGGCATCCCTTGTGGGGTTTGCAATCGTTGTGGTAGTGGTTGAAGCCGACATCGCCGGCGAGGGATCCGTCCCGGTGTGGGAGCTGCACTTAATCAGCTCGCCTTACCATGATAGCAGAACTACGGTAGCAGTCGCACCTTCTGGGGGGTGAGCGTTGATCGAGCATATCACGATCCGTGCTCATGTTTGGGGGAGCCGTGTACTCGATTTATGTCCCTATCTACTCTACACACCTGACCAGTTATTTGCAAAGGAGGGGAGGTGCACCCCTACGGGGGGTGTCTCCGGATGGCGGATAGGGAGTCTGGCGTTCGTCTTCGTGCGGACGACGGACAAAGGCACTGTGCGCCTGCGGAACAAACACGCACAGGAGCTGCTGCAATACAGTCCTACTAAGGTGTCCATGAGATTTGGGATGCAACCCCATGAACCCGAGCAGGCCACCCTTTGGCATCATCAGCACTTCTGTTTTCATATCGAGATCGGGTTCTCCGGTCTCTGGGCGCCCTTCTGCCAATAGGAACTGGTGGCTGATGTTGGCGGTCTGAGCCCCTCTCTAGTGCACCCCACTGTTAGACCCGCCCAAGAGTTCAGGAAGCACGATTGTTCGTTGCTCTCCTGTTTGTATTGTATGGATGGTCGGGCGGATGCGTCAGTGTTAGGGCTGAGCGGACCAAATGTGTACCGCTTATGCGGCAATTTTGAGGCCTGCTTTGTACAGGCGGTGTAGAAAATGCAAGTATTCTTGGTTGGGGAAGAATGACTAGACTATGAGATCTGCTAGCTATGAGCGAACAAAGCAGAATGATGGTAAAAACGAAAGGCACATATAGTGCACTGATTGAATGATGCACATGAGGATGGCAAGGCTCTGACTGAGCTGGCGAGTCACACGATACAGATGTTGTGGTCTACTAGATACTCTCATTTATTATCTGGGCATCTCTACAGAACTCCAAACCACGGCGTAGCAAAAGCCGCCCTTTTCACGAAACGGACCGGTGTTTGCCACAGAATTTTTCCATCGCCAGTTGTTTTGGCATAGTTACCGCTGGTGGGCGGGTTGAGAAATTGCAAGATTCTCGGGAGGACCTGAGTGGGAAAGAATAGAAGGATCGTGAAGGGGGGGGGGGGGGGGTAAGTGAGCAGATCTGTGGCGGTGGATAGGTTATGTATCCACGTGATCCACATTATCCGTTTAACAGTCTTTATTACAAAATAATGGTGAAGGGTTCTCTGTAGTAATGAGCGTACCAACTGTTACTGAGCGCGATACCAATTATATTAATTGTATTGCCGATGATGAGATATACCTGTTACGGATATACGTGCTCGTTTGCGCCGTGTGCAGAGCTTGAGTGCTCGGTGTTGATGTACCGTGAGTAGTTATGATGTGAGTGAATCCGTGCTGTGAGCGAGCGTGTCGGTTGTAATGCATCCATCCAAAAATGAGTGCAATGTATGCAAAAATAAATTAGTGATAATGCAAGAGCCGCACGTTCTCGTTAATCACTGAGTTTCTAGTGGCCGACGAAAAAGGCGGGAAGAGCCGCCCGCGTACGAGCACTTCAATGGCGCATTCGCACGGTGCCGCTTGTGAGCCGGTCCTCAGGCCGCCTTGAGGATGCCGCGACGATGATTCGTCCGGCGTCGCGGCATTCTCAAACAGGGCAGATAACTGTTTTTCTGTCTATACTCTTTGGGCGACTGCATATACGAACCGGACTTCGGGTTCGGCGCATTCATATTGAATGTCCCTATCTACTTTCTAGCGAAACCACTGCCAAGGGAACGAGCATGGAAAAATTAGCGGGGACAGAAGACCCTGTTGAACTTGACACTTGTCTGGTACTGTAAGGAGACATGAGAGGTGTAGCATAAGTGGGAAATGGAAACATCGCCGGTGAAATACCACTACTTTCATTATTTCTTTACTAACTCAGTTAGGCGGGGCGCGTGCGTCGGGGATTCCCTCGACTGTCACGGGTTCCTGAGCCAAGCGTGTAAGAGTGACGAAAGGTTTCGACATCTCGTCAAGTGTACTTCCGCGTTATCCCGGTGCCCCTTGATCACGATGTTCAGCATGCATAGAGATTGCGAAAGCACGGCCTGTCGATCCGTTTGGCTTGAGAAGTTTTCAGCCAGAGGTTTCAGAAGAGTTACGACAGGGATAACGGTCTTGTGGCGGCCAAGAGTTCATAGCAACGTCACTTTTTGATCGTTCGATATCGGCTCATCCTATTATTGCGAAGCTGAATTCGTCAAGCGTCGGATTGTTCACTCGCCAATAGGGAACGTGAACTGGGTTTAGACCGTCGTGAGACTGGTTAGTTTTACCCTACTGATTGATAACTGGTCGTTGCGATAGTAATCCTGCTCAGTACGAGAGAAACCACAGGTTCGGACATTTGGTTCACACACTCGGTCCTGCGGCCGGTGCTGCGAAGCTACCATACGTGGGATTATGCCTCAACACCACTAACGCTGTATCCTTTATAGACAAACGATACTTGTAGGAGCATCGAGAGTCGAAAGGCTCAATGCAAAGTGGCACTACTAGGTGACCTACACTTTTGGGCAGGGCATCGCACGAGCCCAGTTTGCCGTATGTGGCCTGAGTTCGTCGAGATCCCACCGTACATCGTCGTCGCCTCTAACGGTCGATCATAGGTTTAAAAGATCGATGTCGAGACTCGGAATCATGTGTAGACGACTTTGGTACCTGGCGGGGTGATGTACTCGATAGAGCAGTTACCACACTGCGATCTGTTGAGACTCAGCCCTTGGCTTGGGGATTCTTCTTGAAAGCTAGACGGACCCCGCAACAAGCCGTAGCCGCTCGTCAAAAGGTGTACGCACGAAGATATGTCATCCAAACGCACAATAATACTTCGAATCGATGTAATGCGGCAAAAGTAACACGCCGCTGAGACTTAGTCGCTGAGGGAAAATTCGGATGGTGAAATTTTTTTACAACTCTGCATCCAGCCGTACGAAGTTTATGAAACTTACACAGAATGCTTGTGTCGCCAATCGGGCCCACTCATGCAATGTTAAAGAAGATCGTACGGTCGATTCAGATTTCTCTTTATAAACGTGTGCTTCTCTCATTGAAAAGGAATTCCAAATGTTTGTTTTGGATTTGTTAATTGTTCGTAATATGCATAACTGTTCTGGGTACGATGGATTGTCGCACGCCGTGAATGGTGAAATTTTTTTTTTATGTCATTGCGTCTAAGACTCAATCGCCCACCCGCCCGCCGGGGTCTTTGCGTCGGGGGCCGCCGCTTACTTATCCCGGCGGAGTGTTCGCGCGCCGACAGCCCGGACGCTCGAGCGGTATCCTTAAGGTATAAGGCGCTCCGGCAGAACCGTCCAACGAAAATATCTTTCATCACATCATAGCGAGTCTGTGTCTTTGACCTAATGGCTCTTATGTAGCATACGCAGCAATGCCGTTAGCGTTACTTTGTACCCTTACGCGTCAATTCACACTGTGATTGTCCCTACCGATTTTAGCGGTAAAGGATTCCATATTCCCATGTTAAAATCTCACAAACTCTAATTCGTTAGGGTTTTGGCAGCGAGAGTACTTGGGTAAAATGAGAAGATAGTCATTTTACAGAAGGTGAAGGGAATGGGAATGTTGCAGAGCGGTGAGCGCAGAAGGGTTTGGACTTTGTGCCAGCCTGGAGCCGCCGTCCTTGGTGACAGAGAAAGTTAGCCGACGACGAAAGTATTAAAATCTAGTGTCCGAAGGGCACGTAAAAGAGCTTCACGAAGCTCCCTGGATGATCCTGCCAGTAGTCATACGCTTGTCTCAAAGATAAAGCCATGCATGTCTCAATTATACCGAAATAAGGTGAAACTGTGAATGGCTCATTAAATCAGTTATGGTTCCTTGGATCATACAAAAATTTACTTGGATAAATGTGGTGATTCTAGAGCTAATACATGCAAACTATATTTCCTCTCAGAGATGGGTGGAACGCTTTTAAGATCAAAAAAAATCGGTGGTTGGCCATTCATTCATCGTTCGCTTTGGTGACTCTGAATAATTTTGTGCTGATCGCACGGTCCTAGTACCGGCGACGCATCTTTCAAATGTCTGCTTTATCAACTGTCGATAGTAGGTTTTGCTCCTACCACGGTTGTAACGGGTGACGGGGAATCAGGGTTCGATTCCGGAGAGGGAGCCCGAGAAACGTCTACCACATCCAAGGAAGGTAGCAGACGCGCAAATTATCCACTCCCGGCATGGGGAGGTAGTGACAAAAAATAAGGATACGGGATTCATCCGAGGCCCCGTAATCGAAATGAGTACACTTTAACTCCTTTAACAAGGATCCCTTGGAGGGCAAGCCTGGTGTCTGCAGCCGCGGTAATTACAGCTCCAATAGCGTATATTAAAGTTGTTGCGGTTAAAAATCTCCTAGTTAAACCTATCTGTCACACTGTCGTTACACCGCTTGTCGGTGCTTACTGGCACGATGTGGAACGTCTTACTGGTGGGCTTAGCTTTGTCTTGTGCTTGGCGGTCCAACTATACATCCCATCGCGGTGCTCTTCATTGAGTGTCGAGGTGGGCCGGTACGTTTACTTTGAACAAATTAAAGTGCCTAATGCAGGCATACTCTCGCCTGAATATTCTGTGCATGGAATAATGGATTACGATCTCGGTTCTATTTTGCTGGTTTTCGGAACCCCGAGGTAATGATTCACCCTCGGACGACCGACGATCAGAAGCGCAACACGGCGGGCCACGCTGGCTTCATTTATACCCCAGCCTGATGAGCGGCAACCAGCATACATGGGTATGCCGGTATGTATGATGCGTAAACAATTCAGATATTTTGAATATCTGAGTTACATCACAGGTAGTGTGGCCAGAAGGAATCCTGCAACGGTTGCAGAGATGGAAAGGAACCGTGGCCGTCCGAGGGTTAATGATCTGAGAAATTGAGAAATATCTGAGCGCCCAGCCCTTGCCGAGACGAATTGCATAGCACGTTTCCGACAGAGATATTGGAAGGAGGAGGGGTGATGTCTCGGCGTGTGCAGCTGCGATGAACGTCGAGTAACTGGTTTTTTCACTTTTTTATTAACAAACACTTAACTAAACAATCCGTTGATTGGTAACTTAGAACAGTGAAATTAAGTACATGATTTATTAGCCCAAATGAGTTGATTCATTTTTTGTGTGTTCGTGTGTATCGCTCGAGTTGAAATTTGAGGGTGAGTCAACGGGTTCCTGGAAAGCGAACGAATATTCCAAGAAGCTGACGTCGCGTGACATCATGCAGGGATCGCGAATCCGAACTGCGACAAGCACCCACGTGGTGATAGAGAGAGGCCAATCGAAGCCTAATTTGTCCGCAAAGTCACGTGAATTCAGCGGTGCACGGTAATTAGCCCGAAGGCGGGTCAGAGTTGGTCGCGTGAGACTATGCAAACTGGAGCATGAACGCACCAAGGCATAATTGGCCCTGCTAGTTATCGGGGCGACGAATTTGTACGGCTCTATACTGGCTACGTATTTCGAATTTTTTCTGGTCGTCGCCCGCCGACGTCAGGTGTGCCACTTGACGCGAGTCCTTCTTGCTGCCTTCGGGCGCTGCCGGCAGCCATGTGTGCGGTCGTGCGTGTGTGACGCGTTGCACGGGGTAATTGGCCCACGTAATTAGGCATTGCACGGATTTGTTTGAGTACTGCCCGTCGCACGGGTTCGAGCGTGCGGCGCGTGCGTGAGCGCGGCTTCTTCTTGTGCAGAACGTCTAAGAGAGCACGCGTTTGTATTAAGTGAGAGTGTCGACAATTTTGCCCGGTCATTTTTGATCTTGGTTTTGGCTAGATAGGAAGTTTATTAGTTCGTTGCCCGTGAAATCCTACGTCTCGTTGTTTCTTTCTTTTCCTTCCTGGTCAGCTGATGTGCTGAACTCCTTATATCGCCGATAGTGAGAAGTGCGAGGCGCCGTGCGTTACGCAATCGCCACGTGTCCGAACCACACCCGCGTGGTAACGTGTAGGCTCTGACGGGACTTCTTTACCCTAGTCCTCTCGTCTAGGCAAAACAAGGTAGCTAAGTCTCCTCAATTTTCCGTGGTCCGACTCCGACCTTTTATTCCGTACGTGTAGCACCGTTGTGCTCACGTATCCTCCTTTCCTTACATCGCGTCGCGAAGACCTGCTCTTGCAGCGCGCGCTTACTTTAGTTTATAATCTAGCTAAGTCTAGTTTTTAAGGCCGAGGCTGTGGTATGTCTAAATCCCAGTGTCCATGTGAGTGACGACCCAACCGCGTTTTATTAATGGGCTTCCTCAATAAAATCTATAATTTGAGTTTTCTCCTTAAATATCTCCCGTGATTGTCCCGAATCGGGAAACGAGCAAGCCTGATATGTCCTTAACAGAGTGTACAACTGCTAAATCTGATGACAAAAGAGCTTCAATTGCGATTTCTCCTAAAGAGACCGTGTTAAATTAATAAATTATTTTCTTCTGGACTATGTAGCAGGGATTTCTAAAATTTGGTATGCTCCTCTGTTACATTAAAATACATAATTCCCCAAAATTTCAAGAAATTTTGTGATTTTCTTATATGTGTCCAATTCCTCCTTAAAGCTAAGCGTCGCGACACTCGTCGTCCACACTCGTCGGCGATTTTTCGGGAAATACTATTTCGTTACGAGCACTATGGCGGTACGTGTGTCATTGCCTAGCAAGAAACATCACACACATAAGCTGTGCAAACTTATTCATGCTGTGCCAACTTATTCACAAGCATGTCACCTGTACAGCCACTTTCACACTGACAGCCGTACCCATGCTTTTGTTTGCGAATATATGTGGGATCTCGTTAGGGTTAGAAATACTCACTGTTAATGGGTTAATGAATGAATATATATTGAATTATGAAAATAGGTCACAAAAAAGCTCTCGCGCCTCTCGCTCGACTTATATCCCATGACCGCTGCCAGGGAACTAACTCTCATCCCGTCTCTCTTCCTCCACGCCTGTTCCCCTTCCACGCGGCCCCCCCGTCCGCCCCTCGCACTCTGGGCATCGGGTAGCCGCCTCGCTCAAGCGTCCCACATATATTTACGTGTTTTATCGTTTGTTCGTTTCCCACGATGCCGCTGCTGCGCTTATTGTATAGCGTTGCACCTATACCAGGGATTCCTAATGTGAAGGAGTATTCCGGGGCAGCGTTACCCGTGATTGTAATATTTTATTTTATTTTATTTTATTTAATCCAATTTACGGGTAAAACCCAATAAGTACAGAACAAATGGCGAAGAGTAGCGCAAAGAAACCAAAAAGTAATTAGAAGTAAATAATAAACAACAATACAATAAAGTAATATAATATAATAATAATAATAATAAAATATAATATAATATAATAATATAAAAAATGTGATAAAATAAAATAAGAAAAAGAAAAAGAAAACATAAAAGGAGTATGGTATGATGAGTATGAATATGAATATAACAAATAAAAGTAAATGAAAATGTAACGTAAGAGTGTATCTGGTAAAATAATCTAATGTTGGGAGATAAAGTCAACAAGATAATTATACGAACGTAAAAACAATAACGAAGAAATTATGGAATTTTATAAGCGATATAATATGTGAAAATATGTGCAAAATATATAAATAATATTAATAATATGTGAAATAATAATAAATCTATAAAGTATATGAAAAATATGAAAAATATTATCGAGAACTTTGGATAAGTATGGATAATATGGATGATGGCGAAATTATGGTACAACAAAAAACGATAAACGATAAAAGATAAATGAATGAATGGACATGCAGGCTAGCTCGGACCAACACCCCGGCAGGCTGTTATTGCATCGCTACGGAAAGAGTCCAGTGAAGGGGAGAAGAAGTTAAGATATTTTCCGATACAATTCGCGGATGCACAGATACGTGTGAGGGGATGTTTGTAGAGGAGGTTGGTCCTATAGAAGGGGATGCGGAATAAGGAAGAGTGTATGAGAGCGACTCTGAATTTCACTTATCTTGGCAAAAACGCTCTGATTCCGGACCGTGGTGATGCACTCGACAGATTCGGATGAGCCCTTTGCACAATGAATAGACGATGAACTTGACGCTTAACAGTTTATTGCACAACGAACAGAACACGGTTTACACTAGTGGACTCACAATAACGGGTTAGGAACTAATAAACTAAACTTAAACGATGAGAAGAATAACGTAACTCGAAAGAATGACTGAGCGGTACCGAAATGATCGGCGATAGTTTGAATTCGGAGCTTCTTGGACGAGAATCGTTGCGAGAGTGTCGAGCAGCTGATCTGCCGCGCGAACGATCGGCCGTGACGCCCATATGATTCATATGAGGACGCGGTGAGGAGGTGGGACGGCGACGGTGTTGGCACCGCGAGTGTCACGGCGGTTTTCGCTGTGTTTTGAAGTGTGGCGACGCACCGACGCTAGTTGGAGTTCGCATTGGAACGTGTACCGCGCCGTTTAAGAGGCGCGTGCCTTAACGGAGAGGAACACGTGGAGCTGCTAGGAACATTAAAATTAACTGAGCTTAATAAGTGAGGATCTTGGATATGCCCGATGATCAATTTGTGTAGGAATATGAGGTCGGATGTTCGTCTACGTTCTTCTAGTGGTCGAATATCTAGGCGCTGCGTGATAAGCGTGTAATCATGGCTAAAGCGGTGCATAGGAGAGCCCATCTGAAAAGCGGCGAAGCGAAGGAAAGAGTGTTGGACCTGCTCAATCTGATAAATATTGTTACGTGGACGCGGGCGAGACATTTACAACGCACCAGAATTATAAAAGATAGCGGTTTTAATACGACACGTCCGTCTGGTATGAAGACCAGAGGCAGACTCTTTTGGTTTGGTTACCAACAACAATAACATTCGAACGTCATAAAATCGATAGAACTAATTAACATTATAATATTATGACACAAAATCAATATAGGATTTGTGTCTTCGCCGTGGTGTTCTTCGCTCCTTCGCGTCCGTAACAATATCTTCAGCTGTGTGTAGAGCCCAGATTTGTGACGCATACTCGAGATGAGGTCTGATCAGAGAGAAGTAAAGGATCTTGAGGGTGAGCGGGTTATCATATTCGCGTCCAAAGCGCTTCACAAAGCCGAGAAGTCTGGAAGCGGTTTTCGAGATGTTGAGAATATGGGACGTGAATGATAAATGCGTATGGAAAATAATTCCTAAGTCACGTGCGCTCTCAACCCGAGGGAGGATCGAACCAGCCAGTGAGTATGAGAAGTTGGTCGGCGTGTGTGATCGGGGCAAACTGATGATGTAGGATTTCTTGGTGTTGACGGACAGATCGTTTCTGTCACACCATAAAGCAATGTTCGCTAGGTCGTTCTGAAAGAGACGGCAGTCCTGAGCGTCTTTAATCCCCAGGTAAACTATCAGGTCTTCGGCATAAAGTAGGTATTGGGCATGTATGATTGCTTGAGACACGTCATTGATGAATATGATAAATAAGAGGGGGCGAGATGGGAGCCCTGAGGTACACCGGAGGTGGTGGGGAAGACATCAGAACAAAAATTTAGAACGCGGACAGCCTGCGATCGGTTGGTCAAGTACGAAGAGTGCCACGCCAGTATATTGCCTCGAAAACCAAAGACTTGAAGTCTATGGGATAAGATATTCACGTCGACAGTGTCAAAGGCCTTACTAAAATCCAGGTAGGCGGCTTCGACCTGGCCACCGTTATCCAGCTGGCGAGATGTGAAGGCACTGAAGGAAGCAAGGTTGGTCACCGAGGATCTACCGCCTACGAATCCGTGTTGCTGATTATTAATGTGGTTTAAGAGAGAAGGTTTGAGCATGTCCACTACAATACTTTCGAAGACCTTAGGTATTACGTTAAGAATGCTGATTGGTTTATAATTCGAAACAATGGATCCGTCCCCGGATTTAAAAATGGGGGTGACAAGGCTAGATTTCCAGTCCCGCGGGAAAACGCCTGAAGAGGGGGAAAGGTTAAATATTAGCCACAGAGGACGGGATAAGATGAAGCTGCAGTTTCTAAGTAATAACGGGTGGATGCCATCACCCCGGGACCTGAAGTGGTTTTAAGTGGGAATTGAGTTTGTCGAAAATAACGCTGATAGCGATGGATAGGTCGGCGAGTTCGAATGTACTGGTGGTAGAAGGGGAGGAAGTAACGACGGGAACACCCGGTTTGTAAACAGATTTCAAAAAATCAGCAAACAGGTTGGCAATGCCTTGACCAGAGTCAACGGAATTATCACCGTGAGACAAAGTGGAGGGGATACTCGGCGATTTCTTTCTGGAATTGACAAACGACCAGAAGGAATTGGCATTTGTTCGAATTCATTGTTCTGTAAAGTGAACGTATCGGGTATAATCTTCCTTTGCCAGTTCCTTACATTTCGCTGTTAAGTCCGAAAAAATAAGATAATCTTCGTAGCTATTGGACGTTTCATAGATTTTATGAGTCCTTTTTTTTGAGTTGATCAAATTGGTTAGGTTTCATGAGAACAACCTCGGGTAACGAGGGTTTTGTAGAGCGCGGATTGGAACAAATAGGTCGATAGCTCGATAGAGGTGAGCATACAAAAATGACACAGAGTCATCCACCGAGGAGTCCTTGAGCCGTCGTCCCATTTAACATCATTAAAGTAACCTAAAATAGAAGAGTAATCGGACCTGTTGAAATCATACTGCTGGAAGGGTTGATGCGTGAGACGTTTGATTATCGTGAAGTTAAGGTGAAATAACAGCGGAGGGTGGTAGTAGTCACAGGGAAGGAGCGAATCCAAAGCCTGCGTACAGTACATGTTTCCGTGATTTGAGAAACACAGATGAAGCGAGTGGCCGTATTTCTTGGGAATGGAATTCTTTTGTAACAATCCAGCGGAGGCAAAGAATTCCGATAGAAGCTCCGCAGACGTAGTGTTGCGTGACGAGGTATGTGCGAGAGCGGAAATAGAAACTGGCCAAACAGCATGTGGAAGACGGAAATCACCAGATACATAGCTACTCTCAAACGAGTGGTGTTCAAATAAAAAGCTGAGTTCATCGCGATAGAGAGAGTAAGTAGTGTGTTACATCCCAGCGTAACTTTTTGATTTTTCCTTTCCTTTTAGCATAATTTCTTAATTAAACTCTCTTCTATTTCCTTTATTCCGGCTTCCGGATGCGAAAATATTCGTATCATGGCTTAGGCCCATCGCATCCGGCGCGCTGTTAGAGTATTAGTTGTAAAATCATGATTATTCTATTTTTCCTCCAGGCCGCGTATACGAAAATATTCGTTTCATGGCTTATGCCCATCGGATACGTGGTACTGTCGAGCGGTAGTATGTAGTGGAATTCCCTCACCGTGGAATCGTACTCGTCCAATCTTATATATATAAGTAGTCTAAGTGTAGGTGTAAGTATAGTTATAAGCGAGCGAGCGAGTATGAATGTGTGTACATAGTATGAGTGTGGGTATATAGAGTGAATGTGTGTACATAGTATAAGAATTGCGATCAGGTTCCGCACAGTAATTTTTGGGTTTCTCTCTCTCTCAAGTTTCAATTATTATTTTCGCAGCGACAATTTATTGCTCAAATATTAACCTAATTTTGTTCAAGTATATGAAGTCAGGAGCGTACGTCGGTAAAATCTTAGATCACTGAGTCGATGCAATCATACTGCATTCAAAATAAAACTTAATAATTAAAAGAAGTCGAAAGACCGAAGAAAGTATCTCGCTGAACACCGAGCGAGCGCCGTAGAGCAATATTTGTACACCGGATCGACCGCTGGTCGACCGGTTCCGCGAATAGGGCATGAAAAACCGCCCTAGAGCGAGCCCAGGAGCCGTCTGGCGACGGATTTCTCTGGGCAGTTGGCTGCAAAGTCGCGAGCTGCGTAGTCGATTGTCCGAGGATATCTTAGATATCTCTTTATTCGAGCCTAATAATCATTCTCTTCTTGTAGTGTGATACGAAATGGACTCAATTATCCTCGTAAAACCGTAGTTTATAAATTCTAGTTATTATTTGAGATATGGACTCAGTTTTCTTTCGTTAGTGAACAGTGCGAAAGTGTGCGCGTACGTTCTGCACGTGGCCGACAAATTTGTGTCGGACGCGTTAGATTAAGTTTCCTTTGACTTCAATTACATTTTTCTTTTCATTCTACATAAGACTTGAACGAACGCGAAAGGTTGTTCCTCGCTCGCGGGGGCGATTAAAGTCGGAATTCTCTAACGAAATCTATCGAGTAGAAGCATTACTTTTCCTGATTTGCCGACCCTTGTAACGGGCATTATCCCGGCGCGATCCCAACCGAGCATAGGCAAACCAAGGAGGATCATATCACTAAAGTTCTATTACGATTCGAAGGTACTATCATCGTTTAAAACGCCTAAACCTGAAACTACCAACCGACTTGCTGCCAAGAAGGAGAGGGAGCGAGAGCTAGCGTGAGAGACAAAGAGCGAGAGAGAAGGAGACAGAGCGCGTGCGCAAAGCGAGAGCGTACGACCGTAGCCGAAGACCACCGACACGGTAGGAACCTCTAGTCGGGCCGTTCGACAAAATATTAACATCGTAATATCTGACCATGCCCGAGCTTAGGCCACGGAGAGATCCCACGGGCACGGTCGCTGACCGTGCAAATTCTTCCTGTTAAAACTTCTCGATTGTAAAGCGTGCAACTGTTAATTACCGAGAGCGCTACCGTATAACTTGTAAGGAGCGTTCGTATTAAGGCGCATCATTGTCGCGCACTAGCATCGTAACACTTCTCAAATACTGCAACAATAGCTACTGCAGTAATCTTTTAGCTGTTTGTTAGATTCATTATGCACTTCTTTTCTATTCTTTCTTTATATTAATATTTTTCAATGCAATATATCTATTTTGTTTTCCACCTATATTATTCTCTCTGATTTAATTTATGTTGTGAGGTCACACCTCATCAAACGTAGTACTACACAAACCGAAAACATAACATCGCGAACGATTCGGGACCTGTACGAGTCTTCGGGAAGCACACGTATCCTATAAGTCCTGCAAATAACTAAACGCGATATCATTCTCTAATTAGCTTCTCCGTTTAGCTTATAAATATAAACCAATAATCCCACTCTTCCAGGAAGGGATTAAAATACCATGCAATATTGATCTTCAGTTAGATTACCGTTATTTATTATAATTAAATAGCAAAAATTATTCTAGCGTTACGCCCGGTCGCACGGCAGACCGCTCGCGGATACTCATCGACCGTTCTGACAGATAAAAGTCGTGAAAAGCCTCGCCCGCACATAACAAGTGCAAGGGGAGGCAGGGGGGATATAGACGGTAGAGAAGAGGCAACGAAATGAGCCGAACTTCACAGAGACGGCGAGATGTTCCATGGACGAGTCTGGTATGTGGATTTCGTGCGTGGAGTAAGCGGAAAGGACGGCTATAAGAACGCCACCCCCACGACTAAAGCGGCTGGTTTGGGTGCATCAATCCCTACGGAAAATATTATAGCCCACGAGGCCCAGTTCAGAGGAGGGGATATCGTCGGTCAGCCACGTCTCGACGAGCAAAATGATGTCGGGTTGCTGTGAAGAAGAGCAGAGGCCTTGATGTAAGGTGGCTAACTTCGTTCAGATGCCTCGAGTGTTTTGGAAATAGATCCGTGGGCGGAGGCTTCTCTTTTTGACGGGGTACTATTCTTCATGACCCTAGGGGCCCCGTGGAGGTAACGGATGGTCATGGAACTGACCGCTAAATCGATGAGTTGTCGCCTTAGTTTACGAAGGTGCTCACGCTCCTTAGGGTTCCTGTCTTGAGAGATAGCATTGTGACATTTGTACGCGGCTTTAACACGGAGAATGTCCTTTGGAGTTCTTAAAGACGGGAACGTGACGCAGATTGGACGAACCTTCCCTGTTTGTGATCGACCAAGTCGTCGAATTTTTACACCGGTATAGTCATCCAGGATTACGGAGTTGAGGATCCCAAGAGCGGACTCCTCCTTTTGTGCGTCCAGAGATGAGGGGGAAGATACTTCATCGAGGTTAAATAAGAGCAGATTATGTTCTCTATTTTGCCGATCCTGGACTTCCAATATGACGTCTTGTTCGTTCGGAAGAGTGACCGTGGACGGCGAACAAAGGTTGGTCGCCTCGATGGTGTCGACGCG
Source organism: Priocnemis perturbator (assembly GCA_963942575.1). Lineage (NCBI taxonomy): Eukaryota > Metazoa > Arthropoda > Insecta > Hymenoptera > Pompilidae > Priocnemis > Priocnemis perturbator. The sequence continues at coordinate 5,032,019 of OZ012643.1, read as the reverse complement.
TTTGGAGAGGTCGGCCATAATTTTTGCGATCCCGGTAAACTGCGCATTATACATGCGGTGTTGTTCGGCCCGGATCAAACTTACGTCTGAGAGCAGTTTGTCCTTGAGTTTCGATAATTCGGATGAGATAATTCATCGCAGTACGTTGAGTGTTGCTTGATCTATGCTTGAGGGGGACGAGGGTAAGTCCAGGGGCCTAGTTTTACAGCACGCCAGCTCACCAAAGATTCCAATAATACCGGCTTTAGACTCGCAGCTCGGATGGTAGTGCAGATTACAGCTGTCGCAGGAAACTGCTTTTGGCTCCACTTTGGAGCAGTCTCTACAGGTCCTTTTCTCGACATGTGACATATTTACTTTCCTTTCAACAGTCCGGTGTGCCGACAATTTGAAACCACTGAAGTTACCCGACAAATGATGCTATTATGACAGACACACATAACAGCTAAGGTGGAAAAGAACAGAGAATACCTTGTTATATAATACAGGCTTATGTCTGGACCGAAGTGATGAGAGAAGAGAGTCTGCACTGGTCGAGGAGAGCACTGAATCGATCGTGAAAAGAGACGTAATGTCACACAGTCCGCGTAGTTTTACACGTGCTTTAATCGGACGCGAGATAAGTACGGCCACGAGCAGGTACTTGCTTGCATGTAATAATCACTTGTTAACACGAGTCACTGTTTGCTGAACTTTGAATACGATCGATGCGCGAGCGAGCGTGCACGTCCGACTCCTTCGAGGCACACCAGCAAAAATCTCGGGGCTTGTCGTCGTCGGGTTGTCTTCGAGCGTTATTAGTTCCGCTTCCATGACGACTCTAGATGACTTGGGCGTGGAGGTCACCCTGCCTGTGCCGCATGCATCTGTCACTATTGTCGAGACTGCACATGCCTGTTCCGGAGTGCAGTCGTTGTTGTTGCCCCTCTTTGCGTTTTTAAACGTGAGGCTGGTAATGCTGGTGATTGACGTTAGTGTTATCGGTGCCGTTGTAGTTTCTGAGGATTTGTGGTGTTTTTTGCGATAATGGACATTCTTAGTGGATATATTTGTTATGACAGTTCGCCCATCATGACAGGCCAGAGCGCAGTTGGGGCCCACTTCCCTGCCAGTCAACAGTCCTAGTTATGGGTACGGAAGCTGAGAGACAATTTTCGGGTGACCCTGCCCTATCCGTACCGACATGAAACCAAATAAAAATGTTACGGGATAGGCCCGCGCCATATTGATACTAAAAGTTTTACGTTACCCCAATTGCACGTGAGAACCTTACCAATCCGAGAGTAGGCCACACGTTCCTCAGGCTAGACGGTGCATGTCTTTGGTCCGACAAGCTCAGGGTATGGGGTAATATCCGCCTCTTATAAACCACCATACGTGCACCCGGGAGCTTCGCTTCAACCCCTGCATTGGCTCCGTACTGGCACCATACGCTTTTCCGTGGTGTCGTGGAAAGCGTGCGTCTTGGGCGGTCCGTCAGTGGTGACGCGTCTGACGGGGCACGGGCCTGCCTTCCCTCCCTTGTCGGTCCAGTGCGGGTTCCCGCTCCTATCAAAGGTGGCCGGGGTTCGCTCGTGGAATGCCCTACTGATCGTAGTGGCAGAGGTGTTGTAGTGGGCGAAGTAAGTTTTATTTAAATGAACCGTGCAACCGTTTGATGCTGCAATGTATGTTTATGTATTTTCAGGATCGATGTATGTACGGTCGACACCGGCTCCGCTGGTCTATGGTCGCTTCGCGCGCTCGTCAGTCTCAATGTGATGTGGATTATATGCGGCGCGTGTGTGCGTGGGCGTCGCGTAGCACCTCGTTGCCTCCGGGGTATCGCGCTCTCGATATTGGCGTCTTGTATTATTATAATGTGTCGGGGTTTGTCGTCGTCTCTGTCGGATGAGGATGTGTCGAATCAGGCGCTGCCTTGGCCGGTACCAAGAGGGGGTGAGGCGTACCACTGCCACCGGGTATGGTGGTATTTGGGTTTTTGTGCTGACGAAATGAGCGTGGCCTTGACCGGTACGTGAATAGGGTAGGCCAACTCATACGTTGGATTTCTGTGCTGTAATTGATTTCGGCACCAAGCGCCGTGTATTATTTGATCGCGTTGAACCTTTTAACGGACGTGCGTGATGAGATGTTACCGCCGTTGCGGCGATACCCCTGTGGCGCGATACGAACTGTCCGGACCCGGGCCCGTCGTGGCGGAGTCTTCCGGATAGCTGCTTTTTCGTAAGGCGAGCTTCTCTTATTTGCGCGAGATCCGATGAGTCTGACTAGTTAAGCGTACCAGAGTGGATTCGAAGGTACGATGCTTTTCGTCGCAGAGCAGCGCCTTATATACCGGACTCACGTGAGGGGAGGTACGTAATCGGTGACGGGAAGTACCGTTATCCTTCCCCTCACGTAATTACAGGTGTTGTCAGGCCGGTAAGATGGTCACGCGGCTCGTCGCCTTACCGGCTACGCGTGTGACGGTGCGTGTGCGGCTCGTCTCCTACTTTCGCGTGATCCGCCGGGCTGGTGTCGGTATCATCCCCTTGCTCGGGCGCGGCCCTCAAAATATACGGTTACAGTACATACCAGGGTAGCGGTTTTTCCACATCCGTGTCCATTCGCAACACCACGTCTGAATATAAAAAAATCCACGCGTGGTGCGCTACTAATCACGGAGATAGGTACAAATATATCACTGGTACACGGCCGGTGGGTTTACTACTCCCCCCTTGGCTAGTCTACCGGGAATATCCACTGAGCCCCGACCGCACCTCATTCATTCAGATACCCGTCCATTCATTCACATTCATACATGCGTGCTGTCGACGACCGCTTATTCGTCAAGTCGCATCACACGTACGGTGCATACAAGTGCAACCAAATTCATGCCACGCCCGTGCAATCCTTCCCGCATATTTCACGGCTGCCCTCTCGTGCAGAGGAATGAATTCCTCTGCACTCCTGGGCGTTCCCTATCCGCAACCCGGGGACGCGCCACGTTGGGATACGCCTCCCCTCTATGCTGTAGCAACCCACCGTGGAGACTTTTTTTTTGTTGTTGAGGAGGAACTCTTTCAAAGACTTAATAGCCAAAAGACTCTAAATTCTTCGAAAGAGTAACGACCACTCGTTTCAATTTCGACCAAACTACTCGCGTAAATAAGGCCGCTGGACCAGGCATGTGCCGAGCGGTCGAAACTCCCAAGGGCGCTCAAAGTGAGCGCCCTGGTTAATCGCGCGCGATAGTACCGATGGATCTACTCGGCCGACGGCGGCTGCGTGCCCGAGCCGTCGGCCGCCGGTGATGCGGTGACCGCAGAGAGGCCAGCTCCCGGCGGGTGGGACGTCCGACGCGGACACCCATCGGTCCTACGACCTCGCGAAAACGCTGGGCGAGAGCGTCGCCGGTGCCGCGCTCTGCGCCCCGGGGATGATCACCGCCATCCCTTCTGCGGCGGTATATTTAAACCGGTGATCCCGACGGCCGCCAAATCTATTTCCGCGCGCCCTTTGTACATAAGTTACCCCCACTCTGCGTGGGAGGAGACGGGACGGTGGAACGTCACGACCGCCGCCCTAGGTTTCCTCGCGGGAGGGATGGCGGATCCCTTCTTTCTATTAATACCAGCGAGCTTCTCGCCCGTGTTCGTGGGGGCGGGAGCCGCAGCGCTCGCTGTTTGCTTTCGGGCCGCTTGCCCGGAAGCACGCTTGGTCTTTTTGCCGGCGACCTGCGCTCACGACAATGGGCCAGTTTTGCCGGCGGTGACCACGGTAGGGGGAAGGGCGCCATCACCTACCTTAGTGGTGGCGCCTGATGTCCTGGGAGCCACCCCCTTTCCCCCGGTGTCTTGTTTTCTCTTCTTTCCCGGGTTCGCCGGGGATGAAGGAGCCCAACGAGGCAGGGCGGGGGATGCGGACGTCCCTGCAGCTGCTGGAGCTACGACGGATGAAGCGTGGAGGGCGGCTGGACAGCCACTCGAGATGCTCCCACGAGGGGCTCGACCATCGAGGTCAAGGCGGCGATGGCAGCGCGCATCTCAGTCAGGAATACATGGAGGCACAAATGGCGTATGAACTGTCGGCCGCGCTCCTGAGGACCCTGACGTTTTGGCCCTTCAAGTTGTTCGAGGTACTGGTAATGCCCAAACCTCTCGCTTGATGTCGGCCATTTCTACCATTAGCTCGACCAGCGTCACGCCGTCGTACTGATGCTGGAGCTCGTGGTCGGAAGGTAGCGACTCCGCGGGAGGTCGCTTCTTCCTTTTCCCCTCGTTGTCACGAGGGGATGTCGTCCCTCTCTGTTAACGGCTACCCGGTAGCGGGGACGACGCTGCGGGCCTTTTCCTTCCTGCCACGCTCCGGAGACGCGGCAGAGACGAGTGGGAAACCGTGAAACTCGTCGAATCGGACTCGACGTCGCGCGCGACTGATTCGTCCGATTCATCTCTTATGGGCGGCCTCGCAACCCTCCCATGCCCATAGGGGCAAAGGTCGCCTTTAAACGACCTCGCGCGCAATGTGGTGGGACTCCTCGGGGAGTCCGGCACCAGAATAACGTCATCCACGTCTGACGTCGAGAGGACGTTCGGCAGACGAGGCCGTACCGCAGTTTTCCGCCTGCGCGCCTTCGCGGTCCTTCCCCGGCGATCGTTTCTTCTTGGGGGCGGCTCTCATCGCCGACAGCGTACCCCCGGAGTCACTACTTGCGGGCGACATACCTACGTATGTCGCCGCGCAGCACTCGAGTGTAAAATGTCACTAAAAGTCCCAGGCACTGTGTGTCGGCGCAAGGAAGAATGAAAGAAAGCGTGGAGAAGAGCGACAGAAGAGGGAGTGTGACAGGGGGGCCAAGATAGGTGTTTAATTATTGAAGTGGTCGTGTAGATGGTATGCGAGAGGATAGTCGAACGGTGAGTGAAACAGTAAGTGTACAGTACTGTCTAATGCGCTCCGCCGCAATACGGTACGTTCCGCATCACATTTGACCGTGGTACGTCCCCTTAACATACCGCTAGTCCGCTTCAGCCAAAACATCGAAGCTAATTGGCTTAAGGGGTTACACCACCTTGGCACTTGGAAAAAGTGGCATAAAATGAGACAATTTTTTTGACGCAACTATTAACTATACAAATTTGATTTTGTTATCACTATTTACAATATACATCAATGAATATATCATATAAAAATGACTAAAAAATATTTACAAATGGCGGAGATATAAGGTGATCGGCAAAACGCCTTCGCTGTGATCCTCGCCGACGGTGGACATTGTAGCATGGTCAAAATTCTTCCGAAAAAAAAAAGTCAGCAATTAACATGTAAATAAACGTAATAGCTATGAGGTAGCGTAGGGAAAACATTTTTTAAACATTTTTGTGGAATTGACGGACGTTTGTATCAAAATATTGATTTTTTCGCTAAAATTGGACACTAAAACATTAATAACAAATTTATGAGGCATCCGATCAAAAAACGGCTACGCTACTTGATAGATATTAGCGTAGAGAAGATACAGTGTAAATTTGAATAAAATCGGTTCAGTAGTTTTCGAGATATCGTGTCCACCAGTTTGAGAAAACTCGTTTCGAGTAAAACGCAAAAGAAGAAAAAGTACCGCGTCAGCATGTTAAGATCCAGAATTTTTGTATGTTACCTTTAATCTGCGATTCCTGGTCCATACATTCCTAGTCCTTCTATAGACGCGTAAAGATCCATTTCGAAATAATTTGGCTTCATTATAACAGACCTTCAATAACGGTTACAAACGGATATGCCTACCTGAGCGGACAGACGCTCTCTACGACTCTCTGCCGTGCTCACTTCAAGTTGCTATAACTCTGGTAATTTTTGGAATATTAACATGTTTGACATCGCAAATTCTTCATGAAAGTACAAGTAATGAAATAAGGCAAAAAAAAAAAAATCGTTTTTTTTTAAATCTCAAGGTGGTGTAACCCCTTAATTAGGAGACGCGAATGGGGAGATTCGACCTCCGATCTCCGTCTTCTCTGATTTTTAATTTGAACGTTTAGTTGTAACGTACCGCGCCGCAGACCAACGCTGCGGCCCATGACGTCGTACCGGCCTACCCACCGTGACGTCAGCACGACGCGAGGAGGATAGTGACGTAGCTCGATGCCCCCGAACAAAGCGCAGCAACCGCACGCGCGATCACGTGCACTACGCATGCACAGCGACGGTTGGGAATGTGATGCCCCGCCGAAATTGCCCCCACCGCGTATTATTACTTCCTTACATCTCAAGACCCCTTGCCTACGAGCTTATCCTATAAATAGGGCATCCGCCAAGCCCAGTCAGTTCAGACAGCTTCAGAAAAAGACCGTGCAACGCTCTGCATTAGAAATTTCCGAGCGTTACATACTTAGAGAAAAGAGTGATTCCAGGATCACTAAAGTGTCTTTTTCGCTGTCAGTGCTCATTCCAAGGAATAAATTGTGCGTATTCCGAGCGTTTCTGGTCTTAGTCGTTCTACCGCACTTCTGTGCGTAGTCTTAGTTTATCAATTTAGCTCTTCCTTCAAATCCAAAAACATCTATTTCTAGTCATTATTCGTTTTCTGTTACATTTTTTGCGTCGTATTTTAATAACATTGTTGGTAGCTTTAGTTAAATTATCGTTTGTGTTTTTATACTTAGCTACTTTTTGTGTATTTATGTAGTTTATTTAATTGTTTTCCATAATTATTTACCATCACGCTATTTAATCGCCTAGCACTTGAATCCTACGAACAAGGTTTCGCTTTACCGCTCAAGGGAACCAACGAGCCAAAAAGAAATCATAATATCCTCTAACCTCAAAGTTCGCAAGGGGTGCAGCCGTGAAAAATCGGACGAGGCCCCTTGTCAGCTATCCTTTCGAGTCTACTTGCCCAGGGTGCAGCCGTGAAAAATCGGACGAGGCCTGTATTTAGCTGCTCACTCCTCTGACTTACATCATTTCCCATCGGCACTGACAATAGCACAAATCCTCACCACGTCAGGTCGTGGCTCGTAACATAGTATTAAAAAGCCGCTTCGTTGCTTCGAAACATTTATAGCAAAAGTCACTCGTGTCCGCGTAAAGCAACATTTTTTGGTGTATTCCTCTTTTTAGAAAGTGGAACCTTTTCGCTTTCTTTGCATTCGCATCGGGAGATACCTTCCTTCATTCGTAATTGCGACGACGTATCCCCGCGTGGCTCTTTAAGCGATTACCTCGGTCCGTCCGCGGTCCTTTACAGTACGGACGTTTGCAGCGTCCGCTGCAGTCCTTACGTCCACCTATTCGGGATTAATCGCAACGATATTCTCGCGTTGTGATCCTCTTCCGTCCTACCGCACCTTTAACCTTACGTATTTCGCACGTTTACGTTGCTCTTTTGTTTTATGTGTAACTTTTCTATTCATGCGGCGTTTTATTTTCCGTGTTGTCTCGCGCACCTAGCGTTAACTTAATATCGTTAGCCTAAGTTAGCCGTAAGTGTAAATAAGTGACGAGACATTGAGTGCCGATGTAGAACATACCGACCGCGCTGCATATCAATCAAAACAGTGAGAACGCCAGGTGCGGTTACTTTAATTAGTTTTCCCCGATTTCCTCGCCAACATAATTCAGCGCTTCACGCTTACGCCTCAGTCGCGTACAGTAAGCTCAGGCGGTTAAAGTAATGAAAAACACAAGAGGTCTATGTATCTCACACACTAAATAACACGTTACTGTACAATGAGTGACCACTGGTTGAGTGGCACCGTACGAATAATAATAATAGGCGAGAGTTGAAATGAAACCGTCCGCAGTGACAAAACGTTGTGGTATTGCACAAAGAGGTAAAGAGATTCGCACTATTCTATGGCTGCGAAGTGAGTGGCAAAAGGCGGCCGGGAGCGCACCGGCTCGTCACGTGAGTTCTCGAACGCAATCCATTAGGTCTAGGGTGATCGATGATGGGTGGACAAGTTATTGATTCGAGATCTCGCATAGTTAATGAGTATGGCGCAAGGTGACGTTTATCGGTAATGTAGATTTCTCTAACAATAGGAGTAACACCTAGAAAGTAGGTGCGGGAAGCAAGAATAGTAGGGGAGAAAGTAAGAGGAAGGCAGAAAATATCAGAAAAGTGACTCTACAGAGAGGAAAATTAGAGTTAAAAGTGAGCGTAAATGGATGGAGGTTGCCAAAGAATGCGGATAGGGAGAAGAAAAAGGGAAGAAGTTTTTTGAAGGAGAGAGCCTACGGTACTAGAAAAGCACCAGTAGAACCCTGTAGGGCTATTGTAAGGAATTATTACAGGGCGTTAGAAAAGGGGAATACTTTAGGGTTACGCCACAGAAAATGCCCAGTAATTAGAGAGAGAAAAAGGAAAAGAAATAGTATAGAAAGAAAAGAGGAGTAAGTAGAGAGGGGGAGAGTAGAGGTGGATGAGAAGGAAGTAGAGAGAAAGTGAAAGAAGGGAAAAGAGATATGAAGAAAGGAAAAGCGCAGGGAAGCGCAGACAGAAAGAACAGAAAGTACAGAAATGTAAAATTTAAAGTATTAGAAGGAAGAGGAAGGAAGTGAAGTAGAGAGGGGGGAAGGAGAGATAGAAGAAGGGAAGACAGAACAGTAGAAGAGAAGGATGAAGTAGAAAAGATAGGGCGCAGAGAAGTGCAGACAGGATGAGTGACAGGTAGGAAAGAAAAGGAAAGAAAGGAGAGTGTGGAGAAGAAATATGCACACGCACACAGTACCTTTGCTGTCTTGGGTGCCTTGGCATTATCCTACAATCACTTGGCATATTCCTCAGTCACCGCATTACACTTACGCTGCACTGAGTGTTCATGTAGCGCTGTGCTGCACAAAGTTTCACTCCCGGGAGTGTTTTTCACTTCTCTGCTGCTTTCCAGCGGTCCAGGAAGCCAGCAGGGATATTCCCCAACGCGGCAGGGACACACACGAACTCCGCGAAGACGAAATAAGCGACGCGAATCGTTCGCCGTGTACCGCACGCGCCGCGACCACGTGGCGCGCGGAGATTATGTCGCCACGTGGCGACGCCGTCTATGTTCTCACAGTTTTACGCACTTGCAGTTGAACCGCACTATATCCCAAATGTTCCAAGGCGTTGTTTAATCCTTTTCCAATGCACTGCACTTGCACGCAGTACCCGAAACGCGAACGCGAAATTCCAGCAAGGCCGGATACTCTCGTGCACGATTACCGCGTTTTCGCATACCGGAGGCGACGCGAAACTATTCCCGGGTGTCAGGAGCAGTACAGGACTAACACTGACACTGTACTTTTTCGAAAATTCGGCCAATTTTAGAAAAAACTCGGAAAATTCTCAAAAGCGATCGACACTCACGTCTGCATCGGCCGAGCGCCAGTCGGCCAAGACCTTTTTTTTTATGTCGAGGAGGAAATCTTTCAAAGACACCCCGGGGCCCGGCGAGGGGGTCCCGGGGTAGTGCTGGCATTCCGAGAGTGGGTGCGTTATGGGAGTTTTCGCGCCCGAATTACGTCCGCGACGCACCCGAGGCTGGCGTGAGGCCCCAGATATCGTGGAGGCCACGAAGGGGCCCCCGGACACTCCGCGGTGAATTTATTAGCTAAAAGACTCTAAATTCGTTGAAAAGGTGACGACCACTCGTTTCGAGCGGCCGAAACTCCCAAGGGCGCTCAGAGTGAGCGCTCAATGGAACCTTAAAATCTACCCAGCCGACGGCGGCTACGAATCCGAACAGTCGGCCCCAGTGTTACGGCGACTATAGAGAGGGCAGCTCCCGGCGTTCGCCCACGCAGTTATCCTGCGTCGCCTTGAACAGCGGGACGGAGGACGGGAACCTCCTGGGACGACACACGCGGAGCGAGTCGGGATCGTGTTCCCGCTCTCGCGCCGCAACCTCCTTCTGGGGCATGACATCCTCGCAAAAGGAGGCGAACGCTTTCCAGGACTCGTCGCCCCGGACGAATACTCCGGAGCGAGAGGTCCTGACCGCAAACGCTACGAAGGACATGGCGTTCCCGTGCCCACGCTGGACACTCCTCGACGGTGTGAGTAACCCAGACCTTTTTTTGTGGGGAGGAGGGGAAATGCGTTTATGCACCTCAACTTATGGTGGGGAGTATGGGACTCGGGGTACAGGTATTCTAGCCCCCCCCCCCCTGCCCCCACAAAACCCTTCCGTAGCGACATTGGAGGAACCATGCTGCCCAGAACTGACATCAATCATTACTTCGAGCAGCCTTCTCGTCGCATTTCCTACGTTCGACTGAAAAAAGGGAACTGTTTCTACTGTCGTGGCACGGCTACAAGAATCCCTTTCCTGCCGTCTGCCTCTCTTTTTCTTTCTTCCCTGTAAAAGTACTGTTACATACCGAATGCTCCTCAAGAGCCACGACACGCCGGCACCGCGCCAATCACCTTGTGCTTTACTGGAACATGCCACCGCCACTATAGGGCTACGACCACTAGACGATAAACGAACGCGATATTTCGCGTAAGCTGAATTAGTTGCGGCGGACACGATAGTCCACAGATCATCTGTAGGCATAGCCGCGAGCGCACAGCGCCTCCATTAACTATTGCCCAACAAGTAGCAAGTGCTACCGCACAGCCCGTTACGTCTTGCAACGCCTGCCGCCCTACGTTTTGAAGCTCCGGTTCCTACAGCCGCGATTGTCTCGATTCGCGACTTGCCCCCCTCTTAACTGCTCCCCCCCCCCCCCCCCCCATTAGTGCGATGCTGCCGCCTGGAACACAGCTTGAGCGGCAGGTAGACAGCGTAGCGCGCGCTCAGCACGTATGTGTGCACGCATGAGCGTGCGCGCGCTCTCATAACGACTCCCGCGCGTCACGTGTGTCAATATGCGTCTAATTAGCGGCGCTGATTTGTAAATTCACCAATCAGCGCCGCTAATTAGCAAATATTCCGCGGAGAGTATAGCCGCGTGGCTGCCTCTTCCGCCTGTTTGGTTCCGACCGTTAAGAGCGACACGTGTGTGAAAAAGTGAGTGATCCGCCATTGCATTTGCACATTGCTTTCGACGTGTCGTTTAAAAATTTCAGTTTTAGCGTTTGCGATTTTGAGTTACCTGGGAGAATTCTCGGGTTGGTTTTTGCTATGCAAAGACTCGCGTGACGCAATTTATCCGTTCCTACCTCACAACTTTCCTTTCCAATCTACGGCGACGAATCCCATCGTGCGCGGTATCGTATGTTTGGGATTGGTGCTCCTTGTTGAGTATATTGTTCCCCAACGAGCGAAGTGGATCAGGTGGAAGAGTCGGGTTTGAAGATCGGAGCCACTTTCTTTCTTTTCGGTTTCTCACTATCCTTTTATTTTTATTTAGTACCGCTAACAGCGATCACGCGAAAACAACTCTATGCCTTCCCTAGACATTCCCTAGAAGAGAGGGCAGCTCGCGCGCAATACAAATCCCTAGTCATAGAGTACGCAAACTAGAGAGTTTCTCTCAACACTTTCCCTGTTTAAGTACTCTGCTAATGACCGCATATTTAACATATTTCGCAGCGACAAGAATCGGTCTTTGGGCACAGCCTTAGTAAATAAATCAGCCTTTTGGTTTTTAGTGGGTACATACTCAACTGAAATTTCTCTGTTTTCAACATTTTCTCTTATATAGTGAAACTGTTCGGTCGCATCTGGATTTGCGAGCGCCCGCGTCATCTAGCGGCACCTGGCAATGTTAATATGCGCTTTCGTTTTTCATCAGCGACGGGCGTGCGTGATAACCGTGCATAGCGTTTTTGTTTTTATCCGGCAACGCCGCCGCTTGCTGCCGGCATCTTGCGAGGACAGGCGCTGGTCCACTTCGCCGCGGAAACGTTACGTAGTAACACTGTTTGTAATTTGAGGGTTCAAGTTCCGCTACGGAAAGATAGGAGAAAAATACAGTCCACTATAAGTATCGAGAGTTATTCAATCAGGCCGATCCAAGATAACCATCCCGATCGGTCGCTGTGCCTACCAAAAATTCGAGGCACGGGCAAGAAGCGCAAGGAAGCGCTTCGGGAAGACCTCGAGGGCATTCCGGTCTCTGTAGAGCACAAGGGAAGCCACGTGCCATCTTAATAGTTTTGAGGACAGGGTGCCTTCGTTGGCGTAGCAATCAGAAACCTAACATCTATATGTTTAGTTCTCTTTTGGAACTCTGGGTTCTTCGCAAGTCGGATTGCGCTTTGATTATCCATATACAAGACGGTTGCTCGTTTGCTCATATGTCCCACATCATTCGCTATTTTCCGGAGCCAAATTGCCTCCTTTGCTGCAGTCGTTGCAGCTACATACTCTGACTCAGTGGTGCTGAGTGTGACAAGTTTCTGACCCTGACTGGACCAAGTGAGAGCCCTATCAGCAATGAAAAATACATATCTCGTCGTGGACCTCCGTGTATTATCATCTCCAGCATAATCTGCGTTACTGAATCCCACCAGTTCACTCTCAAGAACACTGCTGTTATACATTATACCTAAGTTTTTCGTTCCCACCAGATAAAGAAAAATTCGCTTTACTGCCTTCCAGTGAGCTAGTGTGTAGGCATTTAGGAACTTTGATACAGCATTTACTGCATATATTATGTCGGGACGCGACACTACCATAAGGAACATTAATGAGCCGACTGCCTCACGGTACGGAACATTTACATTGTTTTCGCAGTCTGTCTCATTGTCAGCTGCACATAATACGGCGTGAGGTTCAGCCGGCACGCTCACTGGATTCGCATTATCCATCTGGAACCTGCGCAAAATAAACTCTACATAGTCACTTTGGTGTATAAACATAGTTTTAGACTGTCTGTTACGCTCTATTTGCAGACCTATGAATTTTTCCGCGTTGCCTACTGTAATTTTAAACGCCTTTTTCAGGTACACAATTAATTTCTTTAAAGCGCTCGCTGATTTCGAAGCTATCAGTCCGTCATCTACAAATAGAGCCAGGTACACACTAGTTCCTTCAATGGAACCTTTGAATAAGCAGTGATCTGCATCCGATTGAATGAGATCAAAGTCATTCATAAACATACGGAACCTTTCATTCCAACACCTTGGTGCTTGTTTTAAGCCATATAGTGATTTATCCAATTTGCAGACATAACCATCACTCTCACTATATTTTTCCTCTTCAACTGCAAGGCCCTCTGGTATCTTCATGAAGATCTCTTCTTCCAGACTCCCGTAGAGAAAGGCTGTACACATGTCGAACTGAATCATTTCCAAGTCTTCTTGTGTGATTGTTGCCAGGAACATCCTTAACGTGTCATATCTAACAACCGTAGAAAACGTTTCATTTATAGTCAATTCCATGTCGCTGAAGAAACCCTCTGGCACATAGACGAGCCTTGAATTTTATTTCATCACCATCTGTTTCGTGGAGTTTTCGAAAAACCCATTTGGAGTCGAGAAGCATCATATCCGGTTTTCTTTTCACCAGTCTCCATGTTTTATTTTTCTCGTGAGCCTCTAGTTCCCTTTTTATGGCTGCACTCCATTTCACTTTGTCTGGCCCTTCTATTCCATCCTTATGTGACTCGGTAGCTTTAAATTCTGAAAAATCCACCTGGTATCGTTTGGGAGGTTTCAATGATGTCCGGTTTCTTAATCGACGTTGTTCTTCACTCATTGTTCCTTGGATTGTTTCTTCTCTATCTCCTTTCTCTGTTTCAGCGGATGCAAATGAGTCATCTTCACTGCCGTCTTCCACTTCAATAGCTTCAGTGGCATCTTCCTTGTCCTCCAGTTATTTGCTCATGACTGTTTGGGATTGGGGCTCCTGCCACGGACTCGTCAACATATCCCGCGTCCTCTTCTTTTCATGCGGACGCGTCCTTTAATTGCACACTCGGCATTATCGCGAGGGCCGTGGCTCGACGTCATTGGTCGCCGCGACATGCCCGTGTCGAACACCCGCTTCCCGCTATTTCGCGCCACTTCGGGCTAATTCGATTGGATTTCCGCGGATGACGGAGTGGGGATGACCGCGTATGCGTCGCCCTTTCCGGCGTTCTAGTTCTCTTCCTTCCGAGAAGTTCACGCAGTTACACGTGCCTTGAGAAGTGTGCTACGGTGGTTTTTTGTGCGTTACGAATCCAGGATATTCCTTCCCAGCGTTCGTACTTCGTGTGCGTTGCGCTCACCCTCCTATCCAACGATCGTGGCGGCGTATCCCCGCGCGCGCTTTATGCGATCAATTCCTAATCCCACCTGCTCCTTTTGCGGTGAAAAACGACGCTTTGCGTCTTCCGCTTCTTATTCCCAAAAACAAGTAACGGACGCACGTCCTACACTCCGAGCCTGTCCCCAGGTATAACAGCACCTACATTGCTACTCCGTTTGAGAGAGCATTTTCCAATAATTTACAATGACAAGATGCCTCTCCTCGGTATCACATTCCGCGACTCCCGCAACTGCAGCTTCATTGAATGATACGTTCCTTGCCACAGTTACCTTCTTGGTCACAGGATTATATAGCCTATAGTTCGAGGAGTCACCCTGGTAACCAACCAGTATCCGCTTTTCAGCCTTATCGTCCCACTTGGTTCGTAGTGATTTGGGAATGTGGGCATATGCTATAGACCCAAAAATGCGTATGTGGCTGAGGTCTGGTTTCCTCCCTGTCCATTTCTCATACGCAGTTTTGCTGCACCTGCCATCATATTGCGTAGTTGGATTCAGGATATGCACAGCGATACTTACGGCTTCAGCCAATAATTCTTTCGGGAAGTGTTTAGCGCACAGCATGGTTCTGGCACTTTTACAGATGGCTCGATTTGCTCTCTCTGCCCTACCATTTTGCTCAGGGTTGTATGGTGCCGTGTTTTCCATAATGATTCCCCGCTGTTCCAAGTATTCCTCCATCCTTCTGTTTTTGTATTCCCTGCCGTTATCCGAGCGAACAACCTGTAGCTTCCTGCCAAATTTATTTTCTAGAAGATTCTCGTACACTCTAAATTTTTCAAACACATCGTCCGGAATTGTGATGTACCCAGTCTGGGGACAAGAGCGGGGGGCATGGGGAAGCGGTCAGAGCGCCAGGCACGGGCAGTTGTGAGTCGAGTGAGCACACGAACACATGGGCAACCGAGAGTAGTAGTCGAGCAGATAATAACCGGGTGTAATTAGCTGTACTGAAAGTGTCTCAATAAATGAGTAATAACCAACTGGCATTCTGACAAATACACTACAATTATCTATAAAAGTAACAAAATAATTTGCACCATTAAGCCATTCGACTTCCATTTTTCCACATACGTCTGTGTGTACGTATTCCCCAGGCTCCGTGTTCCTCTTGTCTGTCAGTCTTTTATGTGGCAGCCTATGACTTTTCCCGAACTGACATGGTTCACAGAAGTATTGCTTTCCTCCTGTTATACTCACTCCAATTATGAGACCGCTGTTGACCATTTCACGTAGTGCCTGTCCACCTATGTGTCCAAGTCTCTCGTGCCAGACTTTTAAGTTTGTTGTCGACACGTGTATTTCTCCGGTTATCTCCGGCTTCACCACTTCGAACAGCACGCGGTAGATGGCGTTATCTTGCCTGAGTCCAACCGCCATTATTCCCTCTTTTCATGAGAACGTTACGTATTTTCCGTCAAAGTTTACTTTGTACCCTTTTTCAGTGCAGGCACCAGCTGAAAACAAATTTTTCTTTAATTTTGGTACATACAGTACCCCCTCAATGCGCCCGTTGCTCCAGTGACCGTTGACCAGCTTCTTGATCCTTATTGTACCGACTCCTTTGACTTCACACTCCACGTTGTTCCCTAGAACAACGGTGCCGCTTTCGCTCCAGTTCATTTTCTCAAACCAGTCTCTCCTATGAGAGACATGTCGCGATGCGCCACTGTCCGTGAGCCAAGAATCTTCAATACGTAGATTGCTGATCCGCTGCATCTGTTTTTCCGACCCGTCGCTGGATTCCGGGATTCCACATTGTCCGTTTTCACCGGCACCGCCTGACACTATAAACGCGCAGTGTTTGTTTTCGGCGGGCTTTTTCTTTCGATTTTTGTCCTTTTGAGGTGTCAGAGAAATCTATGTTACCGACTAACTTCACCTCACTTCACACTCATTAATCATGCGAGATCTCGAATCGATATCTTGTCCACCTATCAGTGATCACCATAGATCTAATCGATTGCTTTCGAGAACTCACGTGACGAGCCGGTGCGCTTCCGGCGCCCGCCTTTATTCTCACTCACCTCGCAACCATGTATCACGCGGACGTCACTTCTTGTACTATCTTTTACGTTTCTCCTTTCGGACGGTTTCACTTCACCTCTTTTCTCTCATTATTACTTCTCGTACGGTGCAACTCAACACGGGTTCACTCAGTATGTAAATAACTGTTATTTAGTGCGTAAAATAAATCAACTGTTCTGTTTTTTATAACTTCAACCGCCTAGCTTACTTGCCACTCACCCGTCCACTATCCTCTCGCTTAACACCTACGCGAGCAATTCATATCTCAACATGAGGGCAGTCCCGCGCATAATGGCCCCTCAACCGGCATTTATAACATTCTGGTTGTTTGAGATTGGAAATTATAGGAAGTAGGTGCGGGTTGACTGGGTACAGTCACCAGAGCGTTGCGGGTATAGGAAGCACTGCAAACGTCCGCGAGCACAACCGTATTTTATTGTTCACTTAGTTTAACTTAACACTAGAGAATGATTAAGCTTAGGATTAGATAAAACTTGCCCACCGCGGGGCTTGATTACACTAATTTCTATATACAGGAAGAGAAACAAAAAAAAAGGGTGCTTCTACGTGCGATTTGATAAACTGTAAGGTAACGGGAAGGAAGGAGGAGGCTCGCCTAAGATGGACTGTTAGGCGAAGTACCTCGGAGTAGACGGAGGCAAGCGAGTCGGACACTCCGCACTCAACTTGCCTTTGGCATTACGGAAGGAACGAGGACGACTACAAAAAAGGGCGCCCGCGGCACCCACCAAGGAAGAAAGGTGTAACTCCGAATTGTAGGCTCGTTAGCGTGGATATTAGAATGCTACCTGTGTAGCATGTAACTGTCGTTATTCGGCGATATCTCTTTTTGAGAGAACACGATGATAGCACGTTAAAAACTTTTGGAACTCCGCGAGGATATACAAATACACATGGTGTGGTTTAGAGGTCGAAAATGACTCTGACCCGAGGTAACGGTCATTAAACGCGCGTGCTTAGTCACCTCCACCACTCTCGCCTACTTAAGCCAATTAGTGGTGACGGTAATTAAGCGGCCAATGCGCACGTTATTCTAAGTCGGGCTTAAGGCGTCACGCGCATTGTATACACGCGTGACGAAAATACTCCGTCGAAGGTGGCGTGCGGGTGAGCCTTTCGGCGAGGCGCCAATCCCGAACACACAACCCGCCTTCAACCATACTGTTGAACGCTGCTTAAAACTAGGAAAAACGGATGGAACGTAATTAATACATCGGTGAACTTAAACGAAATTCTTAAGGCTAGAAAATAGGTGAACGAAAGTAAGACTATGACTTCATTTAACGGACGAAATTTCCTGACGAGACAAACACGAACGGTCGCGGCGCGGATTATGCAGAATCGTCGATGGATAACCTGCATAACTGGGTAACGGATCGCTTAAACTCGGAGGTGGACGTGCGTACGGAAACGACGCGTACCAGCCCATCGGCGCCTGGGAAACACGCGGAAATACAACCCAGTTCCCACTTCGCAGGAGGTAGATGATGGCTTTTTAATAAAACCAAATCGCCGGTTTTATAATTAGGTTGGCAATCTTGCCACATTTCACGCTGCTGTACCGAATCCAGATAGTCGGCAGCCCATCGCTTCCAGAACGCTTCCGCGGCGCGCGAGACGAACTGCCACCGTCCTATGCGGTTTTCGCTAATGTCGAGAAGCGACGGTTATGGCGGAAGTATCAAATGTGCGCCGGTGAGCAGATGGCCCGGCGTCAGTGCTTCCAGACTCTCGACATCGTCATGCAATGGACCAATAGGTCGAGAATTGAGAGCACACTCAATCTTGCAAAGAAGGGTTGTAAACTCCTCAAACGTGGGCGTAAAATTGCCGATCACGCGTTTGAGCTGGTATTTGCAACTCTTCACCCCAGCCTCCCAGGGGCCACCAAATTGTGGGGCTGACGGCGGAATAAAATGCCACGTGAGGCCGTCTCCTGCAAACCGTGCGCGTAGAACTTCGCTTATTCGTCGCGATAATTCTTTGTCGGCGCCCACGAAGTTTGTCCCGCTGTCGCTGTACACGTCCGAAGGCATTTCTCTCCGGGCGGTAAAACGATTAAAGGCGGCGAGAAAGCCTTCGGTCGTGCAATCATCCGCTACCTCGAGATGGACGGCAGGAGTAGCGAAACAAATAAAAATGGATGGATACGCCTTGTGCGTCTTGATACCCCTTCCTTTGGACGAGCGTATGGCAAACGGGCCCGCGTAATCGACTTCCGTGTGTGTAAAAGGGCGAGACGGGACAACCCTTGGTTTAGGAAGGTCGCCTAGGAATTATACCGAGCACTGCGCGCGGGCTCGGGTACACGTGACACATATGAGAATACAGCGCTTTACTACGGAGCGAGCATTTACAATCCAGTAGCGCTGGCGCGGGAAATGTAGAGAGGCGCGCAGGCCCCCGTGCATCGTGCAGATATGCGCTTGGTGCGCGAGAAGATCCGCGATATGGCCGGTCGGAATCAGAATATGGTGTTTAGCTTCGAACGGGAGAAGCGAGTTCGAGAGTCGACCACCCACGCGAATGACCCCTTTTTCATCGAGGAAAGGAGTAAGGGCCTTTAGTTTACGGAGAGCTTCGGGGAGCTGTGGCTTACCGTCCGAATGGGATACATGCCCGAATTCACGTTCTTGAACTTGGTGGAAGAAAATTAGTCGCGCTGACTCGATCTCGCTCGCAGTAATACTACTATCACTAAACTTAAGGTTACGCCTAATTCTATTAATAAAACGTAGAACATAACAAAAAACGCGCAAAAGTTGCGGAAATTACGAAAACTTGTGCAGGAAATCCCAGTCGCTATCAGTGTTTACGCTAATGTGTGTACTGCCACCCCCCCCCCCCCCCCCCATCTTCCGTTTCTGACACGGAATTGGTGAAATTTGGAGTCTGAGGCGACGCGGTGTCAGGTTCGGTCAACCACGACGGCCCAGTCCACCATAAAGGGTGCTGAACCAAAGCGGACGCAGAAGCTCAGCGTGAAGCGCAGTCGGCAGGGTTGTCTCCGGTCGGAACGTGTTTCCATACAGCGGAAGGCAATGTATTTTGGATTTTGGCTACCCTGTGCGCCACGAACACCTTCCACCTCGAGGGCGGCGACTGAAGCCATGACAACACGGTCATAGAGTCGGTCCAACAATAAACAGGGGTGGTGTGAAGATTCATCGCGCGCTGGACAAAACTTATGGCACGAAAAAGCAGCTCGACCCCGCAAAGTTCGAGTCTTGGAACGCTCAGAAGTTTTAACGCCACTTTCGATGTGGCGTATAATAGCGGTACTTGCACGAGGCCGGAAGTCGTCTCCACACGCAGGTATACTACCGCCGAGTACGCGGAATTCGAAGCATCCGCGTACCCGTGGAGCTCCATGCGGGAGGACGAGCCCATCTGGTGAGTCCATCCAGGGACTGCGACCTGATTCAGGGTGCTTAATTGTGAGACGAAAAACGAAAGGGAGCTGGACAATTCCTCGGGAAGAGGTAGATATATATAATAAAAGGTGCTACCCACCCAAGAGGATCGAAAATACGTGCAATTAAAGATAGGAATATCCTCTTGTGTCCGCACCGGTCTGTGGCTCGACCTTAAACAAAAAGGCGTCTTGGAAATGATCCCAGTAGATCCCCAACACCATATGTGTAGTGTCCTCGCCGAGAGGTTTGTCTGGCCTTACGCTCAGATCCTCCGGCGGGATCGAGAATAACAGGGTCGTATCGTTGGATATCCATTTGTACGGGCGGAAACCACCCGCCCTAAGGAGAGCGATCCTGAACTAGATTTGCGGCGTCGTCGCCGCCAAACAACAAATCGTCGACATAAATATCCCTTGCCAGAATGGGAGCACTAAGGGAAAATGCCTACCCTCATCCGTGATGAGCTGTTGCAGCACGCGGTTGGCTAAGAACGGTGCGGGGCAGTACCGTAGGTAACAGTCGCAAGTCGGCATTCCTGCACTTCCTCCTCAGGATGGGGGCGCCAGAATATGCACTGATACTCAGCGTCAACGGGGTGCACCACTAATGCTGCGTATTGTCGAAAGAATTCATTATACGAGGCCGCTAGCTCGACCTTTTTCGATAGACGCGCTTGATTTGCTAACCACGTACGAAGCGCGACGCGTGACGTTTCCCGTATGGGAATAGGTGGAGGCACCCTAAAAGGCAGCCGTACAATATAACGCCCGTCCGACCGGCGTTGATCCGTCTGAACAAAGTGCAGCTCGCACGCCTTGTCCTCCGCCGACAAGGGGGATATCGAGGGCACTTCCTCGACCTGCCAGAACGCTTGCAACAACTCAGGTAAAGGATCTGGCCCGGATGTGGATAGGTGGCACGATAACGATGCGGTATTGGATTGCGATTCGGAATTTAACGGACCCGACACAGTACCACTGCGTCTTATAGTGTGTTGCCGAGCGGGCTTCCATCTTGCCTCTGGGGCAATATAGAAAAACGAAAAACGCCTGTGAATCCAGTGAATCTGATATAGGTTAATCCGCGCCCGTATAAGCGGCCACCGGCCGACCATGACGGCAGACACCAACACGGGTACACGCCGCGCACGTGAGTTCGTGGCGACAATAACATGATTGAATGTACAACGTCTCTTCTGAAAATATATACCTACACCACATACTTCGTGTCTCACTCAAAATTATCTCTCTCTCCTGCCAATACTCAACTACAAACTAGAATCACTGCACAGACTCCGCAAAAAACGGTTACATCCCCTTCCCTCATTTCCATAATGTTCACTATGTACCTACTGACTTTATTCCATTCTCCCTTGCTTTCAAGCATTGTGCTCACAAAGATTTGGAGCGTGATATCCGTGCCTAAACTACTTACGAGCAACTCTCTCTCTCTCGTCCCCATTTGGGGCAAACGAAAGTAGTGTGTTGTTACGTCCGGGCGAGGCTTTTCACGACTTTTATCTGTCAGGAATGGTCGATGATTATCCGCGAGAGGTCTGCCGTGCGACTGCGCGTAACGCTAAATAATTTTTGTTATTGTTTATAATAAATAACGATAATCTACTTGAAGAAGGATTATGAATACCCGTAGACAGGGCAGGTGGGAACCCTCCGTAGCTATACTAGCTGCCCCCACTGTCTTGGTATGGTTCTAATCTTATTCATAATGAAAAAGAGATGATAATTTAAATAATAAACTAAACGGAGACGTTACTTAAAATGTGGAATCGCGTTTATTTATTTGCAGGACTTAAAGGATACGTGTGCTTCCTTAAGACCCGTACAGGTCCCGAATCGTTTGCGAGATTATGTTTACTATTCGTGTAGTACAGTGTTCGATGAGGTGTGACGTCACAACATAAAATAAATCAGACAGAATGATATAGGTGGAAAACAAAGTAGATATATTGCAGGAAAAATATTGAATATAAAGAAATATTGAGAATTAAGAAAATAATGGTTTCCGAAAAAGCAGCTAATAGAATTCTGCAGTAGTTCTCGTTGCAGTATATGAGAAGAAAAGCAAATGCAAGTGCGCGACAATGATGCGCCTTATTCGAAAGCTGTTCACAAGGTGATACGGTAGCGCTGTCGATAATTAAGAGTTAAACGCTTTACAATCGACAAGTCGTTTTCAGGAAAGTATTCACACAGTCAACGACCGTGCCCGAGGGATCTCTCCATGGCATAAAAGCGCGGGCATGGTCAGACAATATAGATGTTACAATTTTGTCGAACGGCGCGACTGGAGGGTCTTATCGTGTCACTGGTCTTCGGCTACGATCGGTTAAAGTCGCTTTGCGCACGCGCACTTTCTCTTTCCCTCGTCTATCGCTCGTTCGCTCCTCTTTCCCTCTTTCTCGCTCGCTCGCTCTCTTTCTCTTTCTCAACGGTTAAGTCATTCGGAAATTCTCAACGGTTGTACGGTGATAACGATGACAACGATGATAAGTCCCTTCGAATCAAAATAGAATTTCATTAATTTGGTCTTACTTGGTTTGCCTATGCTCGGTCGTAGGTGAGTCGGGATAATGTCCGTTAAAAAGGCGGCAAATCAAGAAAAGTAGTGCTTCCATTCGGTCAATTATGTCGACTTTAATCGCTCCGCGAGCGAGGAACAACCTTTTGAATAGTTTATTTGAAATCAAAGAAAGCTTAAAGCCTAACGGGTCCGACACAGAATTTGTCGGCCACGTGCAAAAACTGAGACTATTGCTCGAAATAATAATTTGAATTTATAAACTACGGTTTTACGGGGAGAAATGAGTCTTTTTAGTATCACACTGCTATAAGAATATGAACAATTAGGCTCGAAACAAAGAGATATCTTAGATACACTCGGAGAGCGAACTACGCACCTCGCGACTTTACAGCCAGCTGCCCAGAGGAATTCGTCACGAGGTGGTTCCTGAGCTTGTTCTAGGACGGTTTTTCATGCCCTATTCGCGGAATCTGTCGGCTAGCGGTCGATTCAGTATACAAATATAACGCTGAAGCGCTCGCTCGGTGTTCAACGAGACACTATCTTCGTTCGTTAGTCCTTTTCTAATTATCGAGTTTTATTTCAAATGCAATATGATTGTTACGACTCAGTGATCTAAGATTTTACAGGCGTACGCTCTTGACTGTAAATTCGTGAATAAAAATAGGTTGGTGTTTAAGCGATGACTTATCGCCATGAAAATAATAACTGAAATTCGAAAGAGAGAGGAAACAGAAAATTAACGCGCGGAACCTCTTCGCATTAACTTAAGCTATATACACACACATTCATACTTGCCGCTCGGATATATATATATGTAAACGCTTATAACTATGGTATAAGTACATTGGGTGGGATGAGTATGATTCCACGGTGGGGGAACTCCACTGCACGATACCGCTCGACAGTACCACATATGCGAAGGGCACAAGTCATAATACGAGTATTGCCGCATACGAGGCCTGGAGGAAAAATAAAATAATTATGATTTTAAAGCTAATACTCAAACAACGCGACGGAAGCGAAGGGCCTAAGCCATAATACGAATATTGCCGCATCCGGAGGCTGGAAGAAAGGAAATAAAAAGAAAGATTAATTACGCAAATATACTAATAAGAAGGAAAAATCAAGAAGTTACGCTGGGACGTAACAGTGCCTTGTGTCGTCCTCGTTGTCGCAGAACCAGCATTGAGGTGTAGCTTCTGGTCGATTTTGCACAAGAAAGTTGCAAAGCAGCCATGTCCAGATAATACTGACGTCAAAAGATAATTTACCTCCCCGTAGTGACGGTGCACCCAGGGTGCAATTTCGGGAATTAGGCATTTTGTCCAGGATCCGTTTTTCGCCTTCAACCTATCCTCCTGCGACTTGGTCGTACCTTCTGAATAAAGCGCCTTTTTCGCGTCATTGAATGTATTACTGTCTAATTCGCTTTCCTTATGTGCTGATCCGCGTGCGGTCACAGTCTTCCGTACCGAAAATAGCTTTTTCCTTATGGCAGCCAAAATGTGGATAGGCATCACTCCTGCTATGACACCGAGTGTGTCAGTGGAGTCCGTCTGGTGTGACTTAGAAATTCATCACTCATTACGTCCTTTGCCTTTTTGGGCGTGCTATTTGTTTCCATTTTGTCTACTCAGGCAGGTATAATATGATGGATGTAACCACTAGGCTTAGTAATCACCTTTTGCTTTCGCCACGTCGCCCTATGTTCGGAATGAGTGCATCTGTTTGGGATTGTCCGTCGCTAGTCGCGGTTATGGGCACGTTTAAGCGCTGCGGGCAAAGATGGCCCCGCGTGACGTCGCGAAATTAACCAATTAGGCGAATGCACGCCGTAGCTAAGGATTCCCGCGCTCACGTATTTTATGTGCTTATATTGAAGCACACGCGACACTCCATATATGGGCAAATGGTCACGTCGCGACCACCGATTAGGTCCTTCACATCCACCGGTCAATTATCCGTGTGAGACGCCGGTAGACGGCTTATTGCGGGCACCTTGACACACACTTACCGTAGAGAGAGATAGCGAGAAACAACTGCGTGTTGAAGACGCGTAATTGAAATTTATAAAACTGTTGAGTAAATCTTTAAGTGTTAGCGTTGATTATATCTTTAAGTGTTATGTTTTACTACTTTGTTACTGTTTGAGAATCGTTGAACCTCAAGCCACGTACGACGCGATCAGGCGCGACTTATTGTGACCCGCTCCCGAAACCCACGTGGCTACCGTCAGCGAATCGTAGCTCAAGAATCACGGGAGTCCCCCACGCGAGGAACTCCGCCTGTGATTAGCGCCACGCGGGTGTGACGTAATGCGAACCGTCTTCGTGGAAATACATTAGGATTTCGGCGAAGGGATTTCGGCCCTACTTCTCGAGCGACTGTCTCAGCGACCACACGTTTGCCAAATTCTCCGCCTTGTCCTCTCATTTTTGCTACCGTAGTGATCGGTTTCATTCCTATCAGTATTCGTTTTGTATTCTTTCTGATATACCTCGTCGTTCAATAAAAAGTGAGTCTAGTTTGTGTTCAGCGTTAAATTCAGTGTTCGTCTGTCTGTGCCGTTCCCTCCAGCCCCTCCACGGACGGGTGTTACATTCTCGTCGCGCCCTGCGCTGGGCGACTCCTCATAGTCTGCAAGGAGCAGTGCATCGCTGCTAATCATTGGGATTCCAATTCCCGTACGAAACAGTTACGTTTTCTAAATACATTATTTCTTTTCGTTATTAGTTAAATCGCGTGTAAGTCCTAAAACTACGTTATCATTCCTTAACTCTTTGTTCCGTCCTCTCCTTCGTCTCGCACCTTCGACTGTCCCCAGTCGTACCATTAACCCCTTGCACTATTTTGACGAGTCTGACTCGTGATGAAAATTTTGGGCTAAACCTGAATGTCACGAGTCGGGCTCGTTGTTCAGTTGCAGACCAAACATGAATATCACGAGCTTGACTCGTACTCGACATTTCAGGTCGAATATGAATATCACGAGTCTGACTCGTGGTCTTAGTTTTGGACCAAGTATGACAGTGTGGTCCAAGAACCGCACCTAGGTGCGATTTCGAGTCCCCACCCGACTACCCGTTGTTATGGTGATGGACGACGCTGAGTGCGTTACATAATCGCTTGCGCTACGCCGGTATGGTATATGGAGGGAGGGGAGGGGGGTCGGTTGCTACACAAAGTCATCTCTGCATATACATTTTTAATTCTACCAAGCCATCCAGCACGTACAAGAAAAGAAGCAACACTTCTAAAAAAGCAAGTACTTCGCGTGGAAGTAAGAGCCGGGGAAAGGCTTCCAATGTTTCAAGCCGTCAATCGATAGATCATAGAAGAATTACAGACAGTGACGAAAATACTAGTGACAGCAGTGTAATGTGCCAGTAGTGAATTTTGCAAGAAAATTAATTATACGCGACAGTGATGAAGAGGAAATTCCTAGACCTGAAGTGAGTCTTGAGTGGAATTGGCAGGAAAGTGATAACACGCCAACAATTTGGGAATACTCGGAGGCTTGTGGTGTAAAAGACTATGTTTTAGACCAATTAGGCGCGAATGACGGACTGTTAGATTTATTTTTTATTATATTCGACGAAAATTTGTGGGACAATGTGGTCACGGAAACAAATCGTTACGCGGAACAAATAATGAGTAATGGGAGAAGAAGGAAACTGGATGACGGTTGGTTCCCAGTTACAAAAGATGAAATATTGGCGTATTGTTACGCCCCTCGCCAGGCAGAGTCTAGGCGGAGGGCAAAACCGGAATTCGCCAGCGACGACGATGCAACCCAAACCACCAGCGCGGAGGCAGCAGAAGCACCCGGAATCCATCACCGTCCGCCGGTAAGCTTCAGTTACCGGAGGTACAGCCAGCAGGCGCAACCGTACCCCGCACCGACGTCGCGAGATGGCAGCGTGTATGACTGGCCGAGGAAGTGAATAGTGCGCGGGACATTCGCGCCGGGCGTCAAGACTTGTGTATTAAAAGATAAGACGTAATTAACAATGCGGGAGTCGCCGTGTTTTTCGCGACACCCATTCCCCATCGTCCCGAAGTGACGACTTTCTCACGTCCGGCCACGTGCAGTTCTAAGAATTATTTACTCTTGAAATTAGATGTCACACTGGATTCTGCGAAATCCTATTTAGGTCAAGCTAGCCGTCCCAACTATCGACGAATAATCATGCGACAAAAGAAGCCGCGATGCGCCGACTGCATTTACTCATCTTGATTTACTGCCGATCATTCCACGAATTATTATATAGGTCAGACCAACCATGTACCATATATGGTCTTACCTACGTCAAAATAGAGTATAAAAAGGAGCCTGCGATGCTCCAGTTTCCTCAGTCTGAAAATCGCAGTCCTAATCTCCGATAGTGCAAGTAAAGTGCCGACATTCTAACTGTCTAAAAACTCTAAGTCTCCGCTACAAGTTAACCTAATCGAACAACTACGTTGCATTTCGCTGCAGCTACGCCTCAGCGCATCGCTCACAAGCCGTTCTGAACGTAAGACCATACGTGGGCAGAATTTGTACCATTTATATATATTTTTAAACAATAAATAGACATATATATTTGTACATCTGTACCAACCACTGGATCCCTCCATGTCTGCGCATCGATCCGCCCGCCAGGTAAATACCTTGACTATTGTCCGTCAAGAGTAAGTTCGGGTGGTTAGCATTCAAATCTCCGCGGAAATACTCGAAATTCTCGCGGAAATCGAGACAAGAGTCGATTATTCTCGAAGCGTTTCTCGGAACTTTAGTTCCTCACCTGCAACAGGCCGATCCTCAATCAAACGACAAATTCCGGCGCTAAGGAGTCAAGACGACCGACAGGGAGGAGAAAATCCAATTCCCCACGGGATTCTGCGCCGGGTCGTAACACTATTATGCGTTGTGTATTTTGATGGCGCAAATCAAAAAACCAAATATACAGATGCATTCGTCTAAGCGGGAAGTGATAGAAACACCTATATTTACAAAAGTAATGCCGCTGAAAAGATTTACCCAAATATCACGATGTTTGCATTTCTCAAATAATCTAACGGATTGCAACAATGATCGCCTTCACAAAATAAGACCAATCATTAATTATTGGAACGAAAAATTTAATAATATTTACACACCGGATAAAAATATAAGTATTGATGAATCATTAATGCGATATAAAGGCCGCTTAACGTATAAACAATTTAACCCATCAAAACGAGCCAGGTTTGGCATAAAAATATATAAACTATGTCAAGCAAGCACTGGATTCTGCAGCAAGTTTAAAATATATGCTGGCGAAGATAAAATTGACCTGATTCATAGTGCATCAGAAGGTGTGGTGACGGAATTGGCAGAATCGGTTTTAAATAAAGGATACACGTTGTACATTGACAATCGGTATTCCTCGCCCGCTCTATTTCTAAAATTGCATTAGCAAAAAACAAATGTTATCGACACCGTGCGTAATAACAGGAAAAATATGCCGAAGGATCTTTCAACAAGCAAATTAAAACCAGGAGAACATCTTTGCAGAACGTGCAATGGAATATTAGCTGTAAGGTGGAAGGACAAACGTGATGTGTATGTGTTGACAACGAAACACGCATCTGTAGAAATGACCGAAGTGACAGACAAACGAGATAGCACGAAATTTATACCGAATTGCGTAATTGACTACAACAAAGGAATGGGGGGAATTGACCTCAATGATCAAATGTTGGCATGTTTCCCCATTATGAGAAAATATATTAAGGGTTACAAAAAACTCTTTTTTTATATGACCGATATGGGCCTATATAATACGTATGTAATAAAAAACCAACTACAAGATCCAAGAAGACAATCCTACGTAAATTATAGAATAGATATAGCCGAGGCAATCTTAAAATGTGTACAGCTGCCTGACTATACAAGACGTGGGAAATCCGCAGAAATTCACACAACAATGCGCTACAGGCGCAATATTGGGCTCATTTCCCCAAACATATTGATGCAACGCCTAGTAAGGAACACCCAACTAGGATCTGTAAAGTGTGTTACAAACACAAAAAACGAAGCGAAACAAGCTGGGAATGTAGTAAATGTAAGCTGGCTTTGCAGTACCGGAATGCTTCAGAAAATATCATACCATGCAAGAATATTAAATTTATACTTGTAAGTATTTGTTCGAGAATCTCGCGATTCCCGGTATGAGGAAATGAGAGGGAATGAAAGGAAAGAGGAAAGGGGGGAAATGAGAAGATCTATTGGCGGTGGAGAGGTTATGTTTCCACGTGGTCTACAATGTCCGTTTAACAGAATCTTTATTGTTTCATAAAAATAGTGGTCACGGGTGCTCTACGGTAGTGTAAGTAACAGTCATAATGAGCGAGATAGTCAATTGTGTTAATTGCATCCGCGTTACAATGAGTAGTACCTGTTACGGGTGCACGTGCACGATTCGCGCCGCGTACAGAGCCTGCGTCGTCGGTGTTGATGTACCGTGTGTATTTCTCAGCGTTTAGTCCGGGATTTTTGTGTGTGCAAGTCCGTGATATTGCGAGTCGATCCAATGTAACAATGTGTGAGATAAACTAGAATAACCGTGATTGCGAAAGTTCTCGTGCGTTCTCGTTAACTGTTGAGACGATAATGGCCGACGAAACCGGCGGGAACGCCGCCCGCGTGCCGCGGGCGTTAAAGACGCGCTCGCATGAATACCGCGTGTGACTCGGCCCTCAGGCCGCCTTGAGGATGCCGCGACGATGATTGGTCGGCGTCGCGGCATTCCCAAACAGTATTTTACAATTTAATAATTTGTTGATATTTAATTGTTTATTTATATTGCGTTTTTCAGTTTTAGGTTTGACGTTCCAATACTACTACCGTGGATTTGCTTTTACATATTTTTATTTTGTTAGTAATTAATTATATTATTATAAATAATCAGAATTTGTTTTCACCTTATGTAATAATTAAAGTATTTTTTCAAAGTTTTTGATTCAAATTCATTTGAATTTCACAAGAGTTCCATCGCGTGAAGTAAATACGGGCACGACTACCTTGCGCTCGGTCGTAAGAATAGGTCTCAAGTTTCGGCACGCGCGCCCACCGCTCGCCTTTCACCGCGACAATCGAGGCAGCCGCGTTTGGCCTGACTTTTCCCGAGGTTCGGAATAGTGCAAGGGGTTAACTATTCGCAATTATTGACGAGTATCCAGAACACCATCTAATACTCTCATGACCTTGCTCAGTTGCACGCAGATTGGATTTGTGCCTTAAAATCAAGTCTAGTGTCCGTCACAACGCGAAGGTGTCTTAAGTTGTTTTGTGGTTTGAGTGTGTTTCCCAGTATGTCTATGCGGAAGTGTGCCCTGCTCACTTTTCCCAGTCCTGATAGAACAAGGACTTCGGTTTTGTTCGAGATTGAGGTGTCGGTGGGTAACGAGTTTTAATTTGTTTCTGTTTTTGCCTACTGTTGACGCCTCTGTCTCATTGCCCCCGCCCTCGACCCAACAGCCGCCGCAGCGCTCCTTGGCGTGCGGCGTCTCCCGCGGAAACGCTTTTTATGCGGCACGCGCGGTCGCCCGGCCGGCGACCCATATATGCTTTGTGTGTCTCGTCCTCTCACACCTGCGGACCGTCCTAAGGCGCTGATTGGTTCGTACACCAATTAGCGGCTCAGGTGCGTTTGCGAGAGGTCAAAATCTATATAGGGACGGTCGACACGCGGTCTCTTCCTTACAGTCTGCGAAAGTCAGCGGAGAGTAGTATTTACGTACTGTTGGGGATAGACGCTGCTTCGTTCGGAGATTTGCCTCCCTGTTAATTTGTTTTGCTGCAGCCGCCCTTGCTTCCCGACCGCCTCATTTCTCTGAATTTATTTTTCTTTTGGTTTTGCGGAAATCCCGATCTGGGTCAACACGAGACTGTTGGTGCGTGCGTGTAACCCACGTGACGCCTTTTCTTGATTTTGATTGGTGCGCGCAATCTTGCGATTTTTGGGAAGGAATCGTCTCACCGTTTTCGGAGTGCTGTTCGCTCCGATTCCCCATTCAGGTACGACCTGAAAGTGCAGCGTGCGATATACCATTTCTCAGCCACGTTCTGTAAGTGTAGACTATTGTAGAAAGATTGAGGATGCTTCTTCGGGACGCCTCATTTCGCAAGTTACACCCGCTCCTTTGTTTTCCATCCTCGTGGCCTTCCTGCCCGAGCCGCGGCGGCGAATCGCATCGTGCGCAGTTACGCGGTTCTTCTCTCACTGCTCCTCCGCTTTACCTAATCCGGGGTTTAAATCGTGATCATTATGATCATAGGTGCCCTTCCTTCCATTCTGGCTGCCTTCCCTACGCGTGTCTTCTTTTGTTAATGCGTCAAGTAATTTTTACTGTATATAAGTGTAACGGGCAATCAAAATGAAACAAAGTGTTTTGTGCAATTCAACTCGAGCTGTACAAAGTGAATTTAGCGACCTAACCGCCAAAGTTCCCATTCCTATACAATACCAAAAAGGTGCTAATTTTATAGTGCAATGCGATAAATTAAGAGCGAGTTTTGCCGCTTTCGATATGCGAATCAAGCAAGCTTCTCCAGTCATCATTCCTTCCTGCCTGAATTGCCGACGGCGAATCCCCTCGTGCGTCATCGAGGCATTTCTTGCATTTCCGTACCGTGTCCAACAAGTAGGATCTTCCATAAAAGCTTCCCGTCGAAGGGTAGGTCGCCACGTGGTGGCGGCTCCTTCCTCCTTGTTCTCTTCGCGGTTTCCACGTTCTCGTTCCGAGATCAGGAACGTTTTACGTCCTTCATTTGTCTGCGGCAACCTCTTAATTTAATCCGCATTAATCTAATAATTCCTCCTTTTTTTGTGCCTTGCATATCTTTAGTTCGCGTCGTCCGTCCTCCGCGTGTCCGTCGTCCTACATTAAGTTTAAAAATTATCCTTAATTATTAGTAAACGCCTTGACAATTGTAAATACTATCGACTAAGTGCTTAACGCGAACTTCTGTTTCCGGAGAGCGAGAGAGCGTAAGGAGTATGAAGTGTGTGTGAGGAAAAAGAGGTTTGAGGGCGAGAAAGTGAGCGGAAGGGAGTGAGAAAGAAGCAGAAGGTGAAGGGAAGAGGGGGTGGCGAGGGGGATCGTGAGTGGGAAGGTGGAAGAAAGGCGAGAGGAGAGAAAAGGGATCAGAGGACGCGAAAGAAAGTAAGGTTAGTAGAGCACGCGGTAGAGGTAGATGTAAGCAGAAAACAGTGTAGAGGAGCGACATCTGGGGGAAGGGAAAGTGTTGAGGCTCTGTCGCCTTAGCGAATCGCGACAAATAGTGCGTCCGCTTCGCGTGATTGGCACGACCTCTCGCTAAATCCGCGAGGGGACAAGTCGCTCGCCGCGCGCTCTTTTCCTTCATACAGAGCGCGTGTCAATAAGCTTTGTAGTCCGCGGCAAGCGAGACCTTCCCGCGTTTTTGGCAAGGTCGAATAGAAGAGTTTAGATACCGGTAGAGATACGAGGTTCAAAAATCGTCACGTTTTCCTTTTGACTGCGTTCTGGCGTCGGACTAGTGCGTGTGCGAAGAAAGAGCCGCCCGCTCGGCGAATGATCAGGTTGCCCGCGTGCGTCTTCGCGAAGCACCCGCGTTTCAAAGTGTAGCGCGCAAAATTAAAGACCGTGTGCGATAGCCTTGGGCGTATCCCGTGACTTCCCCGTGGCTTTGCCCTCCTTTCCCAGCGGCGGCGGCGTATCCCCGCGCACGCCAGAGCCAGCCGACTGGCCCTTGCTTTTCCCGGCTTTTTCAGCCAACCTTTCGATTTCCCGATTTTGGTTCTCTCCCTCGTACCGGCTTGCGGGAGCGCGCCTGGCGCTGTCCCGAGGCCCTCCGTCCTTCCGACGAGCACCGAGCCGCGAATTCGTCTGTGACTCCTCTCAAGGTGGCGAAGGAATAAAGATTCTTTTAGAAATATATGCGTTTCCGCATTCACCGTTATTTCCTACTACCCCCGGATGCTGCCCCCAGCATGCTCCAGCATTTTCCTGACCATACTCCCAAACAGTAGGGAAGATAGAGAAGGAAGGGAGAGTGAGAAGAGGGAGCGAGAGAGGAATAGGGGAGATGTGGAAAAGGAAAAGATAGCTAACGGGTAAGGAGGGAAGGGAAGAAGAGTGAATTTTTAAGGCCAGGAAAAAGGTGCAGAGATAACCGAAGAAGGTGACAGGGGGGAGGGGAAGGGGAAGGGCAGGGGGAAAAGAGGATTGGATGAAATGGAAAGAAGAGATGAGGAGGGTGAGAGAGCGAACGAAGAAATGCTGAGGGAGGCGATGGAGGAAATGAGGAAGGTGGTAAAGGAGGAGCTGTGGAAGCAGAGGAGGGAGTGGAGAGGGGAGATAGAAAATATGAGGAAAGAATGGAGGGAAGGGCTGGAGGAATGGAAGAAAGTGTGGAGGAAAGAAAGGGAGCATCTGGAGGTATGGGTGAAGGGGATAGAGGTGGGAATTGATGGGCTAAATGTAGAGAAGGGTTGTGAAGGGGGAGAAAGAGAAGGGAGAAAGGAGGTAGAGGTTCGGGGGAGAAGGATGGAAAGGAGTTTGGAGCAGCAGGAGAGAGAGGAGAGAAGGAACAGCGTAGTAATAAGAGGTCTGAAAAAGGGAGTGAAGGAGAGAACAGAGGAAATCAGGGAAATGCTAAGGAGGATGGGGGTGGAGGAGGAGGTAGAACGAATAAAGGAGGCGGGAAGAGAAGGGTAGGAGGGAGGGGTGTGATGGAGGGGAGAAGAAAATTAAAGGAAAAATAGGTAGGTTACGGCAAGATGCAGGTGCAGGGAAAGTGGTTGAGATGGGACGAAGAAGAGGAACAGCTGAAGGAGGTAGAGAGGGGTGGGAAGGGGGAAGATAAAAGGAGAACAGGAGAGGGAGGAGGATAGAAGAAGAGGGGAGGAGGAAAGAGGAAAAGGGAAAGCAGTAGAGTGAAGGGTATAGGGCGGAGAGGGGGGTTGAGGAAAGGGACGAAGACGGAAAGGGAGGGGGAGCGGAGAAAGGAGAAAGGAAGTAGGGTGGAAATTAGCGTTTTGGAACGTGGCGGGAGTGGAGAATAAGGATAAGGAGATTTGGGAAGGGGTAAGGAAATGGGATGTAATGTTATTTGCTGGGACGTCGATGGAAGAGAAAGGATGGAAAAGGATGAGAAAAAAACAGCCGAGGGAATAGAGATGGGAGGCGCAGCTGGCAGTAAGGAGAAACAAGAAGGGAAGGGCGAGTGTCGGAATTTTTAGGGGTGTGCGAAAAGGTATAGAGGTGGAAGAGGATGATAGAAACAAGAGGGAAGAAGGGTGCTGGGGGTGGACAATGACAGTAGGGAGGCAGAAATGGAAGGTCATGTGAGTGTATGTTGGGGATTTAAAGTCGTTGGCGCGTTAGCCTCGCTACTTGCGCGTAGCGGGAGCCGTTTGCGTATAGGCAGCGGCCTACTTTTATATAGTTTAGTTTTAAGGCTAATTCGCGTTACCGCGCGCGTAAACAATAGGGCTTTGGCGTGTAGCGTATGTTGCGACTTTCCGCTGATTGGCGTTGCGGACTATCAGTAACGCCATCCGCCGTTTACGTGCGTGACTAATGAAGGATCAGCGGGGGGCTAATTAGGCATGTCTCGCTAATGACTAATTAGGCATGTCTCGCTTCCTTCTTCCTGCGTCTTCTTCCGTCCGTTGAGAGATCAACGCGTGTGTGCCGTCGTGCGTCGTGGCTCTCTCGAGTGAGTAGCCATCTTGGTTTCTCAAGGTGAGAATCTGCGTTATTCCACCTCTATTATACTTTGTGTTTCCTTCGAGTTCCATTACTGAACCGAAGCTTTCCTTCTCCGGCAAACTCTCCTTCTGGGTTGCTGCGACAAATCCCATCGTGCGCACTAGGCGACCTTTCGGATTCCTTCCTTTCCACGGACCGCAACGGTCCTCCCGTGCGAGTCCTTCTCTCGGTCAGAGGATTTATCCTTTGTCCCTTCACCCACGACTGCGATTCGTCGCTTGCTAGAACGCTAGTCGTGGCCCCGCTCTCTGAGAGCAGTTAATACGAGGAAACACGACGTACGGCGCACCACGTGCTCAACGCACCACAGTCTTGTAACGCGCGATTTGACGAAGTCCGTTTAACAATCAGTTCGCGGCTGTGATAATAATAAATTCTGTGACGCCTCTACATATCGAAGTTACACCCACACACGCTCCCGCGGCTATCCCTATTCCACGTGAACTAGCTTACTCATTCCATCGCGAACCGTGTATATAAACGGAGATTTGAAAAGGAAGCTGGAAAAAATGAAAGAGTGGTCGGAGGAGGGAGAGGATGAGAAGGCAGCAGTTATAATGAGGGATTTTAACGCGAGAACGGAAGATGAGGGAGGATGGGTAGATGAAGGAGAGGAAGGTGAGGGGGGCAGGAGGTCAAAGGACAAAAAGGTGAACCGAGAGAGGAAGATGCTACTGGAGTTTGTGGAGGAAAGAGGATGGGCGATCCTGAACGGGGGAACGGAGGGGGACGAGGATGGGGAATTCACATTCACAGGGTGTCAGAGAAATCTATATTACCGACCAACTTCACCTCACTTCACGCTCATCACTCACGCGAGATCTCGAATCGATAACTTGTCCACCTATCAGAGATCAATACAGATCTAATCGATTACTTTCGAGATCTCACGTGACGAGCCGGTGCGCTTCCGGCGCCCGCCTTTTATTCTCACTCACCTCGCGACACTCACCTCGCAACCATTGTATGACGCGGACGTCACTTCTTGTGCTATAGCAACACTTCTCTTTTCGGACGGTTTCACATCAACTCTTCTCTCTCATTATTTTCTCGTACGGTGCAACTCACCACGGGTTCACTCAGTGTGTAAATAGCTGTTATTTAGTGTCGTAAATAAATAGTTTATTGTGTTCTCATAACTTCACCGCCTGCGCTTACTTGCCACTCACCCGTCCACTATCCACTCGCTTTCCATCTACGCGAGCACTTCAATTACAAACTCAGGGGGAAAAGGAAGGACAGTAATTGTCTACATGCTGGGGGAGGCGAAAGGGAGGGAAAGGATAAGGAGAGTAGAAATAGGGGAGAGGGTGGACTCGGACCACCAGTGGTGGCGGTGGTTGCGGAAATGGAAGGAGAGATGAGGGTAAGAGCGAAGAGGAAGAAAGAAGAAGATAAAAGAGCAAACAGGGGAAGATGGGACGAGGAAGGAAGGGAAAGTTTTAGAAGAGTGATGCAAAGCAGAGGGGGAGAAGGGGTGCGAAAGGGCTGCAGGAAGAGATAGAGGGATTAGAGGAAAAAATGAGAGAGGAATTAAGGACAGGGGGAAAAAAAGGGAAGGACACTGGAGGGAGTGGTGGGATGAAGAATGCAAGGGGAGAAAGAAAGAAGTGAGAAAGGAGCTGAGGGAATGGAAGAGGGAAGGTGGAGAGGGGGGAAAGTACAGGGAAAGCAGAGGGAGTTACAAGAAGTTATGCGAGAGGAAAAAGAGGGAGGAGAGGGAAAGACTAATAAAAGAAGCGGGAGGGGCGAATTAGGTTGGAGAGGTGTGGAAGGTGTTAAAATGTAAGAGAAAAAGAGGGGGCAGGGTGAATGAAGAATTGAGATGCAGGAGTGGAGAGAGTATTTCATGGGTCTGCTAGGAGGTGTAGAGGAAAAGGTGGTGATGGCAGGAAGACGGGGAGGAGGAATTGGGATCGTAGGAATGGGTGAAAGTGGTGAAGAGGTTGAAGGAGGGGAAGGCGGTTGGGAAAGGCGTGGTGCCGAACGAAGTACGGAAGTACGGGAGGAGGTGATGAGAAGGGGATGGGAGATATGTAGGAGGGTATGGAAGGCGGAAGGATAGCCAGAGGGGTTGAAGGAAGGCACAATAGTTCCGATAAGAAAGATAGGAGAGGGGGATAGGGGGGGAGATTATAGAGGGTTAACTATTATGCCATCGCTATATAAAATATACACGGCAATACTGGCGGAGAGGTTGAGGGAAGGGGTGGAGACAAAGGGGAAACTGTGGGACACGCAGGCGGAGTTCCGGAAGGGGAGAGGGACGATGGACCAAGTATACTTACTGAATTACCTAATTAACAGACAGCTGGCCAAAGAAGGTGGCAAAATGATGGCATTGTTCGTGGATTTGTGGGCGGCGTTCGATTCAGTGAGTAAAAGGAAGATGGTGGAAGCGATGAGGGGGAGACGAATGAAAGAAGAGGGTTAGTGAAGAGGGTGGAGGAAAGTTTGAGAGAGACGAGAAGCAAGGTAAATGTTCGAAAGGCATGGGGGGGAAATTCTGAACGGCGAGAGGACTAAGGCAGGGATGTCCGCTGAGCCCGATGCTCTTTAACATCCTCTCGGCGGACATGGAGGGGGAGCTGGCGAAAGCTTACGAGGTTTAGGAGGGGGGGGGGGGGAGGAAGATAAAAGTGGATTGGAGGTGGAAGTGGAAGAAACTAGAAGAGGTGAAAAGAACGAAATACCTGGGGTACGTAATAGCGCAGAATGAAGGTCAGCAAGAGCAATTGAAGCACAGAAGGAGGAGAGTGGCAGCGGGGTTGAGGGGGCGGGGGCGGGAAATGGGGAAGAGGCTGTGGGAGAAGGAGTGGGAAAGAAGGATACGAATGTATGACGTGCTGGTGTGGATGGTGATAGGATACGGTGCAGAGATATGGGGATGGAAAGAGAGAAACGAGGCCGAGGCGCTAGGGGAGAGATATGTAAGATGGACATTGGGTCTGGTCTGGAGGACACCGGGGTACATGATGAGGGAGGAGGCGGGAAGGGACAAGATGTGGGTGAGGGCAGGAAGGAGGGCGTGGAAGTACGAGAGGAGGTCAGAGGAAGGAAAAGTGGAAGGCATAGCGAAGAGGTGCTGGGAAGAAATGCAGGGAAGGTGGAAGAGGGGAAAAGCGAAGGGAGGTTTGCAGGGAGAAAGGAGGGAGTTTTTCGAAGACAGAGCAATAAAGGAAGGAGAGGAAGAGGGAGTGCAGTTCGAGGAGCTGGAGAGGGAGGACAAGAGTAGGCAAAAGGAGGAGAGGGAAGGAAGAATAGTGTTACGTCCCAGCGTAACTGTTTTGATTTTTCCTTCCTTTTTAGCATAATTTCTTAATTAAATTCTCTTTTGTTTTCCTTATTCCGGCCTCCGGATACGAAATATTCGCATCATGGCTTAGGTCCATCGTATACGTGGTACTGTCGAGCAGTAATATATAGTGGAATTCCCTCACCGTGGGATCATAGTCGTCCCATTATATATATATATATATAAGTAGCTTTAAGGTAGATGTAAGTATAGTGTTAGAAAGCGAGCGGGTATGAGTGTGTATGTGTGCAGTATGAGTGTGTGTGTGCATAGGCTAAGAAATCGCAATGAGGTTCCGCGTGATAAATTTTTAGTTTCTCTGTCTCTCCAAGTTAGATTATTATTTTCTCGGCAATAAGTCATTGCTCGAATATCAACCTAATTTTGTTCAAGGATGCGAAGTCAGGAGCGTACGCTGTTAAAATCTTAAATAACTGAGTCAATGCAATTATACCGTATTTGAAATAAAACTTGATAATTAGAAAAGGATAAACGAGTGAGCGAAAGTATTTCACTGAACATCGAGCGAGCATCGTAGCACAATATTTGTATACCGGATCGACCGCTGATCGACCGTTTCCGCGAATAGGGCATGAAAAACCGTCCTAGAGCGAGCCCAGGAGCCGTCTCGCGACGGATTTCTCTTTGGAGTTGGCTGTAAAGTCGTGAGGTACGTGGTCGATTATGCGAGGGTATCTTGGATATCATTCATTTAGAGCATAATCGTGCATATTCTTCTAGCAGTGTGTTACACAAAGGACTCAATTATCCTCGTAAAGCCATAGTTTATAAATTCTAATTATTATTTGAGATACAGACTCAGTTTTCTTTTGATTTAGTGAAAAGTGCGAAGGTGTGAGCGTTTCGTTCTGCACGTGGCCGACAAATCGTGTCGGACGCGTTAAATTAAGTTTCCTTTCTTTGATTTCAAATTACATTATCCTTTTCTTTATATAAAACTTGAACAGAACGCGAAAAGGTTGTTCCTCGCTCGCGTGGCGATTAAAGTCGGAATTATCTAACGAAATTTAACGAATAGAAGCATTAACTTCCTGATTTGTCGACCCTTGTAACGGGCTATATCCCGGCTCAATCACATCTGAGCACAGGCAAATCTAGAAGGAACACAGTACTAAAATTCTATTTCGATTCGAAGGTATTAACATCGTTTAAAAACACCGAATTCCTACCGACCTACCGCCAGAGAGAGAGAGAGAGAGAGAGAGAGAGAGAGAGAGAGAGAGAGAGAGAGAGAGAGAGAGAGAATTTACACCACGCTAGCCGAAGACCAGCGACACGGTAGGAACCTCCAGTCGCGACATACGACAAAATAATTATAACATCTCATTGTATGACCATGCCCGAGCTTAGGCCACGGAGAGATCCCAGGGGCACGGTCGCAGACCGTGCAAGTCTTTCCTGTTAAAACTTCCCGATTGTAAAGCGTACAATCGTTAATTACCGAGAGCGCATCCGTAAAACTTGGGAAGAGCGCTCGTTTTAAGGCGGATCATTGTCGCGCACTAGTAACTGAACATTTATCAATACTGCAACAATATCTACTGCAGTAATCTTTTGGCTGTTTATTAGATTCATTACGCACTTCTTTTCTATTCTTTCTTTATATTAATATTTTTCAATGCAATATATCTATTTTATTTTCCACATAAATTATTCTCTCTGATTTAATTTATGTTGTGACGTCACACCTCATCGAACATAGTACTACACAAACCGAAAACATAACCTCGCGAACGATTGGGGACCTGTACGGGTCTTTCGGAGGCACACGAATCCTATAAGTCCTCCAAATAACTAAACGCGATATCATTTTCTAATTAACTTCTCCGTTTAGCTTATACATATAACATAATAATCCCACTCTTCCAGGAAGGGATTAAAATACCATGCAATATTGATCTTCAGTTAGATTACCGTTATTTATTATAATTAAATAGCAAAAATTATTCAACCGTTACGCCCGGTCGCACGGCAGACCGCTCGCGGATACTCATCGACCGTTCTGACAGATAAAAGTCGTGAAAAGCCTCGCCCGGACGTAACATAGTTAGTTGTATGACACGCTTGAACATCTGAGGTATGTATGAGCTGAGCGTCTCCACCCGTGCCGTGGTCACCGAGAACTGTGCGTGCGTGCGTGCGTGCGTGCTTGCGTGCGTGCGTGCGTGTGTGTGTGTGTGTGATTGTTTTAACTGCGGATGGTGGAGTCAGTCACGTCTTTGGTAAAGTAATGTGAAGACGTGCAAATTTAATAAAGAGTCGATCCACGTTTTTTTAGTAGAAGCGTAACAGAGATACTAGGAGGAGGGTGCGAAGGGGACAGTTGGCTAAAGAAAATTGAAAGGGCGAGGGTAGAAAGGGAAAAGGAGGAGGACAATAGGTGGGGGCAGATGGAGAAAGAATTGGAGGAGAGTTGTGAATGAAGAGGAGTAAATGCAAGGAATGAGAGCGAATGAGAGGAAGCGGAAGTGCGGGGGAAATGGAGGTAGAGTAGAAAATAAGAATAGGAATAAATGGCATAAGGTAATTAAGCTAGGTTAAGAAGCGCGGGACGAAGCAGGCGAGAGGAGGAGAGACCGATGAGGATAGGGAATACGGCGGCGAAAGAGAAAGAGAAGCGAGAGCGAGGTCGAGAGAGAGGAAGGGTATTTTTAGAGCGGTAGAGTAAGATAGGTTAAGGTAGTATAAGCCAGGCCTGCCCAACTTGTGGCCCCCGAGCCACAGACAGGCAGCACACAGTCGCACATGTTCCCTTGGCCCCGCTCGCCACCGCGGTCTCGCCGGCGGAGAACTGCCCCCTCTATGCCTACTGCTCAGAAATCTAGCTACGTCTTCGATGTTCGACTGTGTCGCCTCATTGTAAATATTACAGGAGAGGGGGCAGTTCTCCGCCGGCGAGACCGCGCTGGCGAGCGGGGCCAAGGGAACATGTGCGACTGTGTGCTGTCCGTGTGTGGCTCGGGGGCCACAAGTTGGGCAGGCCTGGTATAAGCGATGCAGTAGAGGGGAGTGTAAAGAGGAATTGTAACCCGAAAGGGAACAAAGACAAATATACATACTGTTTGGGACCTGGAGAGCGGTCGGTACTCACGCCGATACAGGGCTCGCGGTCGGCGCGCTTCTTATAATTCGTACTGGGGAGCGCTCTCGACGTCGCCGCGGCTTACATGCGAGCGTCACATCTCGCTTACTCTCTGTTCCCTGCTCCTCACGACACCTGCGCAGCGCTAATCGTTTCCGCTAATTAGCGGCGGGCGATTGGGAGGGGGAACATAGCCTATATATATATATATATATATATATATATATATATATGTAGGTGTCGTATGCTCGCTCTCGTTTTAGAGAGTTCTTCATTGTGATTAGAGCGATCCAGAGAGTGTGTTTTTTGAAGTGCAAAGTGAGAGTTTAGCGGTATTAAAACCTGCCTACCCAAAGGTCTTCCTGCCCGGATTGCTCGCGACGATACCCATCGTGCACCATAAAGAAAATTCATAGATTCCTACCCGCTTTTCTGGCCAGCTAGGTCGTCCCCTGCGCGCCGTTTCGAAGGGAAGTGTGCCGTGCTGGGCACTCCTTCTTCAACGTGCTCCAGCCTTTCCGCGTGAAGGTGACCGTCCTACCTTCTAGCTCCTATTTGTAAGATCGCGTAGCTTTAAGTTGTACATTTCCGCGTCGCTTAATTATAATTCTTATACATTATTAGTTTTACTCCCGCGTCGTCTCTAGTTGACGTGTGCGTCCGTTCGTTTGAATCCGTCCGTTAGCGTAGTGTCCGGGTCATCTGTATGTGACGAGCCTTTGGGCAATAAAGCGAGTGCAATTACAAAGTACGAGCTCAATTGAATTCACGCGCTCCGTAAGTAGAACCCCCATCCCCCGGCACCTGCTCTCCCGAAAATCCCATACACATATATACATACATACATAAGTGCATAAAGCCGGGCATATCAGTCCCCGAAATAAAGATAACGTTCGAGTTAAAAGGTTTAAATCATCGTGTGTCGCGCTTTCCTAGCTTTCGCGGCGGTTCCCCGTCTAACCGGCAAACGTACAACCCATCCTGTACAGGTTTTAAGCACAGCTGTTTGTGGTCCAGTTTCCTGCATACAAGTTGTTATGGTTTGCATTGATGTGCTTATTTTCTCATTTAGTCCTTCCAGGCTGTGCTCCGCAGTCAGAAGTGCAATGTCGTCAGCGTATCCCACGAGTTTGACGTCCCTGGGGAGCTGTTTCCTGTGCAGGGAGTCATACAATACCTTCCTTCGAAGGGTATTGCAACACTTGGGTTTTCCCTCCTGCATCCTCGTCGTCCAGGCAATCGCTCGCCAGTGAGAGAACTGATAGCGCAAGCCTTCCGTCCTCCATTCTAACACCACTTGTGGGCCGTTGCACGCGGTGTTTAAATTCCGCCATTTATAAGTTTTTGCGTTCGGCGACGTCCTTTGTCAGGCGACCTTAATCGACCTTTCTTGTATATATATTTATTCGTAGTTTTTAACATAATTTAAAACTAGAGTTTTCCCATTACACTCGGAATGTCCCCAGTTCCTCCAGCGCCTCCCCTAGTTGCCTTTGACGCAAACATATGGTCCTTCGAGCTGGATAGAGTGTAGTGAAGTGTATTACGTAAAACAGGTCGTGTTGTGACAACGAAAAGAACGCATTGGCGCTACCGGCGAAGGTGTCAGGAGTCGCTAGTGCTCGCAGTTCGCAGTCCGTACTCCCGTCTGTGCAGAGCCAGTTCCCGCCATCTTGCTACGTCACCGGGGAGCTTCAGTAGCGCTCCGCGGTCAGCTGTTCCATATTTGTTTGTTTTGTTTTGACCTTACAGTATCCGGCCGCTTTCCTATTCTCGTTATTTCCAGCTCACGCATTTATCACGAGATTGACGAAAATCGAGGAATTATTTACCGCCCAGCTAGACTGCAAGGACAAATGGCATACCGACTCGCCAGTTTTATCAAACTCTCGAAGCCGAAGAGGACCAGGACTGCCCTTGAGAATCGAGTAGCCGATTTGCGAGACATATAGTCCGAGTGCCGCACCCGTCACCAGGACATTATCAACTTGGCCGACGAGGCGTTCCGCAAGACGCGGAAGTATTTCCATGATCGCATGTTCCAAGACATTACGGACACCCTGGACGGCACCCGTGACACGTTATGCGAACATTTAGTGGCGATGGAGCCTCTGGCTGTCCCCCGTAACACCTCCGCCGGAGCCTCGGCATCTGCGACGGCGGCCGTTGCGAGTGTGGTTTCACTTCCGACTATGTACGCTTCCGAAATTCAGCGGAGACATCACGACACGGTGTAGTTTTCGCGATTTATTATCCCCATTTTTAGCATCCAGAACCGATTTGACAAATAGCCAGAGGTTGCACTCCTTGATCTCCTTATAAATATGCCGACCACCGAGGCGAATTATCCGACCGCGTGTTTGACTCTCGAACAGCAATACGGAAGGTTGCGGGCTATTGTGTTCTCCCACTTGCAGCGGTTCGTCGATGCTCCCAGGGTCTCCTGCGGTTCCGTTCGCGAGCTCAAGTCTTTGTTGCACTTGAAGTGAAGTGCGCGCAGAAGTCCTGTGGAGTATGCGGCTACGATCGCTGGCGCGCGTGTAAATGTGCGTATGCGTGGGGGTCGAGCGGTGGGAGTGCTGCCGCGGTATAAGTGCGTCACATGCTAAGGCGACCAGAGTCGTCAGTCAAAATAAAGCCGTCGAGCACTGAACCGGATACAAGCCGCATTGTTCTTTTCCCCGACACCACAATTGGCGACGAGGAAATCGTAGTAACGCGTGTGTAGATCGCCGCGCAGGCGGATGGACAAATAGGGCAAAACAGAAGAAGGTACAGCCAGGATACAGAAACTGAGCAAAGAGCAGATTACAAGAAAATTGGAGAGACGAGGCATAGAAGATACGGAAGGGAGTAAACTGGACGAATTGCGACCTGTGTTAAGAGAGGGAGTGCGAAAAGCGATCACAGACAGCGAAGCGGAAGGCGGCGCGTAACCGACCAGGCAAGACCAAGGGAAAATGGGGTATACGAGTCAACTGGTGTTCGCGAGAGAAGCGCATACCGCAGCGTTTATAATTCACGCTTGCATTCCCGTCCAGCCGAGCCATGTCAACCTCGCGTGTGTCGTCACTTCGTAATGAGTAATTTCCGCTCAACCACGCCGCCTACCGACGACACAATAGGAAGACGTCGAAAATTCTTGAAGGCGTTCGACTCCGTTCGGCTTTCACCTATTACTCGTTTCTATGTCTTAGCGACAATTAAGCCAGTCGTATGGCAAGCGCTCCCTCATACTACCAGAAAGGTGAATAAATGCCGAGCGGACGAGGTGGAATTGTACCACGCTCTCGGTCACTCCTGTTACCGTATTCCATAGACAGGCACATTTCCGAGAACCGAGGCCGATTATTACAAAAAGTAAGCCCATCACCGTATACCGTGAAGAGTGATGCTCATCCACCATTGTTTTTGAATGTAGCGGGTTTCTGACTTCCCTTAATTCAA
Source organism: Priocnemis perturbator (assembly GCA_963942575.1). NCBI lineage: Eukaryota > Metazoa > Arthropoda > Insecta > Hymenoptera > Pompilidae > Priocnemis > Priocnemis perturbator. The sequence continues at coordinate 4,988,217 of OZ012643.1, read as the reverse complement.
GGATGCCGAATTCGAGTTGGGAACAACTCACGTGTGACTCGCATGTGAAATAGTCGCTTTACTGGAATAAGTTATGTTACCGCTCCTTGTTGGGAGAACGAGACTCAATGAAACTGGTAACTATTACTCTCGGAATTTGGATCTATATTTTGGTTATTACACAATTTTCTCTCGATGAGTATCGCGTTCTGCACTGTTTCGCTGTCGGAACAAGAAGAAGGCCGCATAAAGGAGGCACGTTGTCTTTCGTTCCTTTCGAGCGTCTGTATACAACAAACGTGTGTTGGTCTCCAATCAGCTGGGTTAATCAGCTATACCTCAGCATTACGTCAACGTTACGTCCCGCGACGATGCATGTTTCACTCATATGTGAGCGAGGGATTCGCCAGAAATAGCGGCGTAAGCTAGAGCGCATGCGGCGTACCTCGACGCACCTCGGCGCAAACGTGGCGTCGCAAATCTGTGATAGCGCGCGATTTAAATAGTACGCAAGCTTGATAATCGCAAACAGCCTTCATTTAATTTTCAGTTTGTTCGTAGTAGAGCGCGCAAGCTCTAATTTATAGTGAAGTTATTGGTTAAATCAATATTTTTGTTATTCATTTAAATTAACGAGAACCACCTGGCAATAGAATTCCTGTTCCGCACACAATTCCTCCCACGAATTGTCCCCAACTCAGCCAGCCATCCCGTGATTATCCAAATCAGAAACAATTGAACTTCAATATCAGAGTAGACGATTGCGAGGAGTACGTCAAACGCATCGAACTCTACTCCAAGGCAAATGCAATCGCGGTAAACAAAAAACGGGCAATCCTGCTGACGAAGATAGACACGGAGGCGCATATTGTCATGCGAAAAGTATGTGCGCCGGCAAAACCGAAGCACGTCGCGCTTCCGGACATCATCAGGAAAGTAAGCGACTACATTAAGCTAAAGATGAACAAAACTTAACGTAGAGCGGAATTCCGGGAGAGGAGGCAAGTATCGGAGGAGTCGGTCACGCAGTACGTAGCGGCGTTGCCTAGTTCGGCAACGGAATGCGGTTTCGCTGACGAGGAAGAAGCAATCTTAGAACAAATTCTTGAGCGCGACGCGCAGCAAGGCGATTAAAATTGCTCTACTTAAGGTAGACAATTTAACCCTGGACGCGGCGTTGAAAACAGCAACGGCGATGGAAGAGGCAAGTAATGCAACCGAAGAGTTTGAAATGGACGCGCGAAACAAGAGAAAACTGGCAGAAGCTAAGGCGGAGGTTTATCGAGTCCGAACGGGGTACGATTATAAACGACGCGGACAAAGTAACCCCAGGAAGACGCCGAGGGAGAGCGTGAATCAAATAACGGTGCACGATGAAGGGCGGGAAACACCTGTGCTTGTTGCGGAAAACAAAACCACCAGAAGAAGGACTGTTGGCACCGGACAAAATACTGCGATAATTGTGGTATCCAATGACATCTGTAAGCAATATGCCGAGCTAAACCACAACAAATAGCGAGGGCGATTGTTCGGGACTGAGGCGCCGGGCGGTAATTACCTATTGCTGGTGTTTATTTTTCTCTTACTGACGCCTTTGTTTCCTAGTACATGCCCCCGTCCCCGCTTCCTACGGAGGCAGTCATACCTGTCGTGGATCGGGGCGGCTGTCGGTAAGAGATATACAGGCAACTGTAATCTCTCCTCTGGCCGCGGTTGCCTCGTTCAGACGCCTGCCCCCGCGTCCTGCTACCGTGTCTACCGTGAGCGTGGATTTCTTCGGTAGGCACCGGCATCGTGCCGATGCGTGCGCGTGCCGCGTGCACACGCGCGCCTACTTGTTGCGCTCCGCTAATTGATGCGCACACCAATCAACGGCCCTATGTACCTGCCTATGCGAGGTTATAAATAAATCCCGCGGCTCCGACGTCCTCCTTCTTGGAAGTATCGTGATTGAGAGTCTAAATGACATAGCGAGTGATTTTTTTGTGCGAGCAGATCCGATTCTCGGAGTTCTTAACACCTTTCGCCGAAACGTTGGAAATCCAAGATATACGTTCTGCAGGATTCCTCCTTCATTCTCACACCGCCGCTTGCGGGCCGCTTTACGCGGTGTTTTAAATCCCGCCATTAGAACCATTGTGATCGGCGACGTTCTTTGTCAGACGATCTTCCGTCGTGACCGCCGAGATTAGTTAATTTGTATAATTGTATATATACGTTTCCGCGTTTAGTTTAGTTGTATATATATTCTGTTCCGCCTTTAGTTTATTGTACATATGTAGGATTCTGGATGGTATGATTCCTACGTTGGGACCATTGAGACTGAGAATAGCCGAGTTGGAATATATATACTTTATTAATCTCGTTGGAAGCAGCACGACACTGCATGCCGTCTGATCGCTTACAAAAGACTGCCTTTCGACATCCGCGCAACGTTTTTAACGCGACGCGGATCAGCCGCGATGCCACCTCGTCTCTCGCTCGCAACACACACACACGACCATACGTACTCATGCACACCGCCGACGGAACGCATCGCGTCGCGATCAAGCGTACGGTATCTATGCCGTTCTATGCCCCACACATATATTCTTTTTTTCCGAGATTAGGTTTTTGTATATTTTTATTCCTCATATCTAATATAATTTAATTAATCTAAACCAAGTGTCTGAAACACTCGGACTGTCTCCAGTTCCTCCAGCGTTTGCCCTAATTGCACTTATCGCAAACACTACCGAAATGGTTACGCCAAGAATTACTGTTTTCGGTATGACTTGCGCGTCGCTGTGCCCTCGTCGCGCATGTGCAAGAGGCTCGTTAACGCCTTCCTACTTAATCGACGCCACACTCGCACGTGCGAGTGTTGTGAATATTGTAAATACTTAGTCTATAATTCTTTCGTCATTAAAGACATTGCGTGCTTAAGCAACACCAATTTCGAGATTTCACACTCCCGTTGCGGTTTCCCACTTCCCCGACAAAATACCCTCCTTTCCGTACAGCGGGAAAGAAAATTCAGCGAGAAGACACGAATACAAGCGACACGGCTTCCGATGATGCAAGCGAGTGGTACGATAACGCTAGCTATAAATTAGGGAGCAGAGAGAAAGCGTGTAACCTGTTAAAATTAGAATCATAATTTTTAGTAATTGAATTGGAGGGAAAGCCGATCAAAATGGAAATAGACGAAGGGTTCGAAGTATCGTTTATAAATGAAAGAGATTGTAGTAAAATGTTTCCAAATAAAAAAGTTATGCTGGCAGACGTTAAATTGATTTATTTCGGCGGAGAAAGACGAAAGGCAGTAAGCATGATTCGAGACATAACGATCAAATACGGGCGCGTATCAACAACAGGCGATCTATACGTAGTAGGTAAACACGGGAAGCTGCTCGTAGGCAGAGAGTGGTTACACAAGTTAAGACTGTGGCCACTGAGCATAAACCAAGCGAAAGTTACAAACAGCCGCACGGTCGAACAAGCTGAAGCGAAAAGAAACCCCGAGAACGAAACCGAGGGGCTCGACAGAATAAGGAGAAATTTTCGCGCGCGACCTGAGCATATTTTCTCAGCCGGACTAGGGACATACAATAAAGCAGATTACACGATACACATGCAAACAGGTACCAAGCCGATATACTATAAGCCGCGAAAGTTACCGTTCGCGATGAAAGATAAGATAGGCGCGGATAGATGGATTAGTGAAACAAGGTGCGTGGGCACCAGTAGAAATGGGGGAATGCGGTACCCGGTCGTACCTGTAGTGTATAGAGCGAGAGCGGAGCAGAGAGAGAGAGAGAGAGAGGGGGGAGCGTAGATGTGTGTATGTGTGTATATGAGGACGGCGTGCGGGCTACGGCCTGAACAGATGTTAGTCGAAATAAAGCGCTCTCGGAGTAAACACCTGTCCGTCATCTTATTTACCTACCGAAGACAGTACAGTACCGATTTTGAAAAATGACGGGTCGCTAAGATTGTGCGGTGACTATAAGCTTACGGTAATTGAAACAATCCGAATCGACAAGCACCCGCTTCCGAGAATCGAACACTTGGTAGCGAATTTACGCGACGCCGCCTACTTCTCGAAAATCGATCTAAAGGAGGCATGCCCGCAGGTGCCAGTGAGCGAGGATTCAATGCAGTGCCTCGCGCTGAGCACACACAAAGGTTGTTGCTTGGAACGCCTTTCCCAAAGGGAGAAGGAGAATTATTTTACGCGAAAAGTCGGTTGAATTCAAAGTTGGCGGAGGTCGGTAGTGCGCGGAGGAAGGGCGAGGACGGTACAAGCAGTGCTGACCGCTGAGCGGCTTATCGTTAATTTTACGTACTTTGCTATATTTAATTTAGCTCTAATTTACTGTAAAATAACCGGATTACACTAATTACTACCGTTTTAAAAATCTAATAATCTTAAGGTCTAAGGCAAAACGTCAACATTTTAATCAAATTAAAGCAATCACACGGCGGTGGACGGGAAACGGTCAACGTACTTTAACGTAACACTAAACGATTCGACTAGAAACTAAGAAAAACAAAAGAAAGGTAACTATTACTAAACCCGGATAAAGAAACGGAAATTAAAGGAAAAATGCGAAAGTCTGACGATAAAGCGCTCAAGATAAAGGAGCGTAAAGACAAGTGAGGCGGCGGTTACTCACGGCTCACTCGAATACACGTTTATAAAGCAAAAAGTACGTCTTTCTCAGAAATATGTCTCCGGAAAACAGAAGGATTTAAGCCGTGAGTCACGCCGTCTCACCTGGTCGGACCCCCCCCCCCCCCCCGGCCCCCCCTTCAGCTTGTGATAGCGCGAATCAATGAGATGACATAAAATAAAATATAATGATGAATACTTTATTAAGAATGAATATAGTTACTGGCAGAGATTCGGTGTTAAAATGTAGACTTAGACTAAACTCGCAGCGTAGAACATGCTTCTTATATCTACGGTTTATGAGAAGAGGGGGTTGCGTCGGTAGCCCAGAGAAGGGCGAAAGCGTCCTCCACGACGTCTCTTTTCTTGGTAAGGGAGTCTCTAGGAATTTAGGCTATCTGAACATCTGTGTACACTCAGATGTCGCAACAGCTGCATGTACTTCACTATCTGTCAGTTTCCGATTACGCGGACGTCGTAAAGTATCCCTCTGTACGGTATGGGTGGTCAAAAAGGGAAAGCGGCGAAGGGCTCGGCACCTGGGCCCGCTTACAAGCTGACCATCGAATTGCTCGGTCCGCCCGGCGATAGCCGAGGATCGGCGAGGGGTTTCGAAGGTATGACCGCTCGCGGTGACGTCAACTGAAGAGAACGCGGTTAATACAAATCCCAAACAAAGGTCGATACGTGCCGAACAAACTACCGTACGGAGTCGCGTCGGCGCCAAGTTTTTTTCAAAGACAGATGAACCAAATTCTCGCGGGGATGCCGAATGTAAACGCATTTCTGGATGGCATCATAATAAAAGGCAAAACGATAAGCGAAAACCTCAAAAACACGGCGAAGGTACTCCATAAACTGAGAGCACGCGGACTAATAGTTAAGGATCAAAATGTGCACTGTTACAGACGAACCATTAATTATCTAGGCCTGGGAATAGACAGAAATGTGATTCACAATGTTCGGATTACGTATTGCGCGCGTACCGGCGACGTGCGTCGCCGGCAGCGAGCGTACTCGGAGCTCCTCGTCGAACCTCGGCCGACATCGGTTGGATCCAGTAGCTCCGTGGTCAGTACGGGTGTGGCGGGGGGGGGGGGGGGGGGGGGGGGGTCCGATTTTCTGCACAATGTCGGTAATTAACGGTTTTGTCTTTCTTAGAAGTCGAGCTGTCTTTCGGAGGAATCGAGTACGTGAGCGTTTTTGCAACCAGCCGTTAGTCACCGCCATTGTGCCTCCTCTATTCGCTTCCCACCTTCCTTCGCCTTCTTTATTCGCTTTGCCTCACTTCTTTTGCCTGTCGCTTTCTTTTGCTTATCTTTTGGTTTTCGTTCGCTTTTCGTTCGCTTTTCCTTCGTTTTCTATCACTTTACTTTCTCTTCACTTTTACCTTTAGTTTTACCGTTTTGCCTAGTTGCCTTTTTCAGTTCCGTTGCGTCCGGTGTGTCTTAGAATTAAGTTCACTGTAAGTATCGCTTCATTTCTTTAATCTCTTGTATATTCGCGTAGATTTAATCGATCTATTTAGTTTAATTTCATTAAAATAAGTAAGTTTGTTCAACGCGTTTGTAACAAACGTAAGGACGACCGAGAACGTAACCTCGGTCGTCCTTTGTCCTGTCCTCGTCCTCTACCACAACACTGCGCCGGTTGGATTTCGACGGTGCCATACTGCTACAGGGTTCCCCTATTTTCAAAATCGGACCTCCTCGCGAAAACACACACCTTACCGGAGAGAGTAGAGGCAATTGATAAAATACCGACGCCCAAGAATGTAAAAGAATTGCAACCATTTCTGGGAATGATAAATTATTATATTAAGTTCATCGAAGAACGGGCGGAAAAATTACATCCGTTATATGAGGCACTTAAAAAAAATTAGTCGAATGGTCGAAAGATGGTTGTCAGCAAGTATTCGAAAAGCCAAAAGAAAGTCTGAAATCAGCAGAAGTACTGGTGAATTACGATCCGGACAAGCAAATGATATTAACATGCGATGCATCGGTTTACGGAATATCAGCGATCCTATCACAAGTGACGCCAGAGGGGGAGCGACCCATTGCGTATACATCAAAAACATTGTTTGAAATCATGCTCACTCCCGCCGTCTCACGGACGATCGAGACTCACTCCTCGGTGCCAGCGAACCCACACCCATGAACCGACCTGTGGCGAGCACGTAGGCTTGGCAGTGCGCGCGTACCGTAACGGTGGCCTGTGGGTCCCACCCGCGAAGTCCCCCCTATGACGAGGGCCCGCCGACTTCCAAAAACCTCTACTGTTTTCAGCGCCCGCGGCTGTTTAGCTAAATTTCATATCCGAGCGTTAAAGGGTTTTCTGGAGGTCGGAGGGCATCCGCGCTAGCAGAGCACGATTTGCCCGGCGCTCTCCTTTATGAACTATCAAAGCGATCAGACGTGTTGGCGAATTCCTTGTGCAATACCAAAACGAATACCGAGTGCGAAACAACCAGCATTCTTACGATTAGAATCAACATTTCATTGTGCTGCATCGAAGTGCAACAACATTTTTCACTCAAAATGCATTTCTTTTGTTTATTTTACCGTGAAAGTTTAATTTTACATTCGACCGCGACAACACTTTTCTTTTCCATCTCCTTCGGGCACCTCTTTTACAACAAACATTGGCATCGTGTAGTGTCATTGGAATTCACGTCGGAGTCACAGTTTTTCAAAAAATTGAAAAACATCTGGAAAAATAGCTGCGCGAAACGTGTCTTATCCACTTTAACTAATATTTAAACATGTTTGCAAGTTTAAATTGTAAATGTGTTTAATATCGGTTATTTCGGAAAAGTCTGGAGAATTTTTTGCAACAAATGAAAATTGTCTAACTTTTAAACCTACGGCCTGATTGCTGTTCAAATTCGAAAAGGGGCTGTTTTTTTCAAAATTCAATTACCCAAAACTGGAGCCAATTTTCAAAAACGGGTATCAGATTCGTTTTCAGCGCGTCAGGATTAGTCGAAATTGGCTATTTTGTTTAGTAGGCAAATTTGGTATTGTCCAATGTTACCTATACGGTAGGAACTTCATTCTGAAAACAGATCACCAACCATTGGTACGAATATTCGGGCCGAAAAAAGGAATTCCGATAATGGCGACAAGGAGGTTACAGCAATACGCAAATTTCCCAAGCGCGTTCTAATATCAAATTATGTACGTCAAATCAGCGGGAAACAGCGCAGACGGGCTATGGCGATTACCGTTACCGAGCGAAAGCAAAAACACAAAACCGAAATTATTGGGGAAATGTGTGGGAAAATGAGTGGGAAAGAAAGTTTAGGCGCGGAAATGAATAGATCATCTGGTGGTGAAGTTAGAATGTTACGAGCCACGGCCTGACGTGGTGAGGATTTTTGTCAGTACCGATAGGAAAAGAAATATTAGTGAGAGGAGTGTGCGGCTAAGTACAGGCCTCGTCCGATTTTTCACGGCTGCACCCTTCGGCCGATTCGGTTTTTGACTCGCTACCCCAGGCCTCGTCCCATTTTTCACGGCTGCACCCTGGGCAAGCAAACTCGAGAGGATAGCTGACAAGGGCCTCGTCCGATTTTTCACGGCTGCACCCCTTGCGCAACTTTGAGGAAGATGGATTTTGTAATATCTTTTTTGGCTCGCCGGTTCCCTTGAGCGGTAAAGCGAAACCGTGTTCGTAGGATTCGAGTTCTAGGCGATTGAACAACGCTATGGCAAAGAATTGTGGAAAACAAATAAATAGAATATATATTGAATAAAATAAATACACAGAAAAGCAGTTAAATATAAAACACACAACGATAATTTAACTACTATTTCGAATAATATGACTAGAATACGACGCGTATACATTTACAGAAAACGATTGATGACTAGAACGTATTTTTTGGTTTAACCCTTTCGCTACGGACGCATTCTCCGCCGCGCTACTCTCGCTGAACGAGCCGCCGCGCCAACAGTGTGCATTTGCGAAGCAACTGTAATCGCCAGTCAGACGCTCAATACCGCGGTATCTTACGCAGAGCGGGTGTAGTCGCTCGTAGAAAGGAAATGGTTAAAAAACTTTTGGGTGACTATAGTCACCGGTCGTACATAGCGAGCGTCAAGTGTTGGGTGACTTAAGTCACCACTCGTGTGTAGCGATCGTCGGGCGTTAGGTGACTATAGTCACCGCTCGTAGCGAAAGGGTTAAGGAAATTGAGCTAATACGAGAACTAAATCTACACACTTATACGTGTGGCAGAACGACTAACACTAGAGATTTGCGCGGAATATTCACAGGTTATTCCTTGCTGAAAGTCGCGGTCAGCGAAAAGACAAACTTTTCTGCAGCTGCCGGACTATGAATTTAAACTAGAGACGCGCGGAACACGCACAGGTTGTTCCTTGCAATGAGAATAAACAGCGAAAAGACACTTTAGTGATCCTGGATGCACTTTTTCTAACTATTTAAACGCTCGGGAATTACTGATGCAGACCCTTGCACGGTCCTTTCTAAAGCTGTCTGAACTGAAGAGCCCTGGATCAGCGCTCTTTTATACGAATTGACCTTAGGCAAGGGGTCTCGAGATGTAAGGAAGTAGGGCATCGCGGTGGGGTACATTTTTCGGGGAATCGCACGTTCCCAACCGTCCCTATGCACTCGCTGTGCACGTGATTGCTACGCCGTCGCTACGCCGTCGCTATGCCGTTGCCATGCAGTCGCTATGCAGTGGCTAAGTTCGGGTGTTCGGCGCTACGCGAGCGCGTCGCTAGATTCGGGCGCGTCACTGTTGGGGAGCACGTCACTGTATTGGGTACGTCACTGGTTTGGGCGATGCATGCTGACGTCACGGTAGGCAGGCAGGCACGACGTCATGGACCGCAGCGCTGGTCGGCGGCGCTCGGCCGCGCTCGGCGCTGGTCGGTAACGCTCGGCGGCGCGGTACGTTACAAGAAAATACACGTATTTACTTGTTGCGTTCGCCAGTGCCGATTTATTGTAAGAAAATCGGTGCAGCTCGTCAGTGTATAAATGTTTGTTTTGTGTTGATTCGGACACAATTACCTTAATTAACACTTTAACGACCGCCCGTCTACGCAGTCAAACGTCGCCAGGGGCCGGCAGTATTTTTGAAGAATTAATTTTAAAGAACTCACGAAAAAGTAGCATCACACACATGATGTGTGAGCGGTCGTTAACGGTTGTTCCGGCTATCATACACATGTTGTGTGAGCGGTCGTTAAAATGTTAATGCCCCCCGCTGTATAAGTGTAATTGCACGGTCGTGGATGCACGTGGTACAAGTACGGCCACGTGCAGTGCCTGATAAGACTTGTTGATGCACCTGTTTCTATTAACGCTACGGTGGTCGGCGAATCGCTTGCTATACACGGCAGCGTTTCTCGTGTTGATCGGGCAGAATAGAATATAGATGAGAGGCTCAAATGCGGCACACTGATAATTACTGTGATCGGGTTTAGAAATTTGACTCGCACTACAGAGAGACGTGGTAGAAGTGGTCATTTTTGGCGGGACGGCGCATGGCGCCGCCCGGGTTTCACGCATTCCTCGCATTTCAACTTCTCACCGGTACGCGAACCCGCGCTCGCAAATCGAGCTCGGGAGGTGCTGCCGCCAGGCGGTCGTCGGCGACAGGATGCGCTGTCGGCAAGCGGATTTCCCAAAGAGGAATGCACGTACTTAAACTATATTACCCGAGCGGCACAAGTCTGCTTAGACGACAGGCTAATTGCGCGTGAAAATAAAACAGACAAAATATTAACGGTAGTTAGGAGGTGTATTTAACTCGGCCAAACCGGAGAACAATAACAAGCGACTTCCTCCCGTACGAGACACGGAAGGACGAGTTAGCGATAGAACAAGTTTGCGTAATGTGGGGGTATCGGATCGTAATATCAAGAAACTTGCAACAGGCAGTACTGAAAGAACTACGCGAAACAAACGCTAGAGTAGTAAAAATGAAATTATTAGCCAGATCATTCTGTCGGCGGCCGCAAATAGACAAACACGTAGAAGAGTTAGCGGGAGGGTGTCAAGACTGTGCGGAAGTACGTGATGACCCGCTGGCAGCAAAGTTACACCCATTGTGTTGGCCGGGGAAACCGTGGGAAAGAGTACACACCGACTCCATAGGACTGTACAAAGGGCACAACTTCCTATTGTTAACTGATGCGCGGACTAAATGGCCCGAGATCTTGGTGATGAAGTCAACGAGGACGGAAAAAACGGTTGAAGCATTCAGGCAAACGTTTGCAAGATACGGAATTCCGAGGCAAACATTATGCGACAATGGTCCGTAGTTTACGAGAAAAAACTTCAAAACGTTTTTGAGTAAAGGAGGAATAACACACATACGATCAGCAGTAAAATACCCAGCCTCCAATGAAGCAGCGGAAAACGTAGTCAAATCGTTTAAGAGGAAGCTGAAAATAATGCTAAAGAATGGAAAATTGGAGGCTATAGACGCGTTTTTAAGGGAGTACAGGTCAACCCAACACTGCACGATGGGAGAAACCCCAGCGAAGTTGATGCTAGGCAGACAAATCAGAACAAAATTTGATTTAATGAAACCAAATATAAACAAGCGGCAAGAAAACGCGACACAGAGACAAGTACGAAACGCAAAAGGGGGGAGAACAGCGAGCTTCGAAAGAGGGAAGGAAGTGTGGGCAAAAAACTTTAGTCGCAATGCGCCGGCGTGGACCAAGGCCACGATACATCAAAATTTAGGACCCATAAAGTACGGGCAAATTAGTGAAACGACACGTAGATCGGCTGGTGCGGGCCAGGGGAGCAGAGACGGAAAGGACAGCGGCGAAAAGATAAACGGAAGGGGAAACCAGTGATGCAAAACCCGCAAAGGCACCAGGCGCAGATTGGCGTGAATTAATCCGAGGAAAACTTCGTAATACGAGAAAGGTACTTTTTTTTCATTTATTACTCTAATCTATGCGGCCCCGGAGCTTTCGCTTATCTCCGCTTATGTGCAATAGTTCAAAAATATTAGTCCAAAATGTGTATGATGGAAATACTCTTGAAAAAAAAAGAGAACATTTTTATCGCTACGTTACTGTATTACTATTTACTATTAACTATTTAACTATTTACTTTTTATTTTTCTTTACTATATGTTGCGTATTCATAGTCACCTCGGGCGGGCGACCAATGGGCGCCCGCGACGTTCTCACCGAAATCAATAACGCGGTCGATACTCGGGCAATACTCTATGTAAACGCGCCTGCTAATTAGTAGCGCCGCGTCGCGTTCTTCTCGGGCAATTGTTCTCTCGCGCGTTCCCGCGCGCTCGCGACGGCCATTACCGTGTACTGTACAGCAGCGACAGGAGCCCCTTTTTGCTGTGTGTTAATTGCGGTGCGAATATCAGTTCTTTCTCGGCTCATCTCAGTGAATTTACTTGCGAAGTCATCGGGCTTTTCTCACGTTCATGCAAATAGTAGGATAAGTGTTTTAGAGAATAAGGATTCTCGGGAATTCCTCAACCACGTGCTCTTTCTCATGCGTGCTAAGGTGCTCTCTAGTATACGGAACATTGCGGAGTGAATTCGAGAGTGATACCTCGGGTTGTGAGTAGCAGGAACTAACGGGTGTGGCTCAGGGAACATTCAAAGACACTAAGGTGCCCCTCAACTAGTGTAAATAGTAGTTTTAGAGTTTAGTTAACCCTTTCGCTACGGACACCGACTATAGTCGGCGGACGCGAGACGTGCTGTGTGTACGGATGCCGATTATAGTCGGTGTCCGCGAGACGTGCTGTGTGTACGGGTGCCGACTATAGACGGTGTCCGCGAGACCAGACAATATACCTACGTACATTGTGGGTATTCTGAAATTTCAGAATTTTTATGTTTTTCTGTATAATATGACGAAACAGTTGTTACATAACTCTTAAAAAAGTATACATACAAGACAATTCCAAAGTGCCATTGAAAGACGTAAGTGCGAACATCGAAGACTACCGATGCGCAATGTGCACACTGCGCGGCGCGGTGCCCCGTTCAGTGGCGCTACTCTCGCGGAACGGACTGCCGTAGCGAAAGGGTTAATAAATAATCAGTGAGCTCCTCAAAACCCGCGTGTTCGTTTGTGTGCCGGCCACGTGCCGTAGTAGTGACTAAGTTACATTTATTTCCTCCTCATTGTCACCGACAATCCCACGGCGCTATAAACCAGATCCCTCAGGCGTGCGCGAGTCACAAAACTGATTCCGTACGAACCATACACAAAACACTAAATAATTCCTTTAATTTAAAGTGATTCTATTTAATTAATTTTACCCGTACCTCCACCTTCACCTCCACCTCCACCTCCACCTTCACCTTCACCTTCACCCTCACCCTCACCCTCACCCTCACCCTCACCCTCAACCTCACCCTCACCCTCACCCTCACCCTCACCCTCACCCTCACCCTCACCCTCACCCTCACCCTTCACCTTCACCTTCACCTTCACCTTCACCTTCACCTTCACCTTCACCTTCACCTTCACCTTCACCTTCACCTTTATTTTATTTTATATCAACTTTAGCCAGTCTCTTAGCCGTGATAATTAGTCACGTTATCCGTCCCTGCCACGTGGAGGCGGACTGGTCTATTCTACCATCCTTTGCGCTCGCCTTTCAAAGATTTCTTTTGTGAATTGTGAGAATTGCTCGTACACTGACTTCTCTGCTATCATTTTGGCAAGAACGTCTTCATCGTTTTCCTTTTCTATTAATTCTCTAATTTTTCCTTTTCGTATGTCCTTGTATTCATCACATCTCAGGATCATATGCGTTATATTCTCCATTTGATTTTCGCGAAAAGGACAATTGGGCGTATCGCTAGCCTGAATTTCATAAAGATTACTATTTATTGCCCTATTCCCTGTTAACATAAACGTTGTCTTCATGCCAGGTTGGAACCATTTTTTATTTTCAGTAAATTGTACGTTCTTTATAAATTTTACGTTACTCTTCCTCTATGTTCACCGTTCCATCTTTCCTGCCATTCCTGCATTACAATAGATTCGAACTTCTTCTTTTCCAAAGCTAACTCACTTATCTCCATATCCTCCATATTACGTGGCGCTGCATACCCCATGTACCGAGCTTCCTTTGCTGTTCTAATCATATAATTCATCCCTCTCATAATTATTAATAAGTCCATTGGCATCTTGCCTGTTAACACTTGTAGTGCCACCGTTGACACAGTTCTGCATGCTTTTGACAAGCACAATAGGGCGAACCTTTGCGCTGACTCAATTTTTCTCCTCACATGTGTTTTAGAAATACTATCATACCAGGCACCCGCACCGTACGTTAAAATGGGGCAGACCATACATCGTAAATAAAGTTCATGCTTCTCCTATTCAGTCTCCATTCTGCTCTCGCTATCCGAGCAAATTTAGCACATATTTTCCGTGTTTTTTCTTTAATATAGTTGGCATGGGGTACAAAGGTCAGTTTTTCATCAATAATTATTCCTAAATATTTTATTTCATTTACATACTTTGTTTTGTTATTTTCATATTTCATCACCGGTAATTTCGATTTATCCATAGATCCCTTAACCAACATTGCTTTAGTTTTTGCCGTAGATATTTCTAGTTTTTGTTTTCCACACCAATTTGAAACATGTTTTATTATTATCCTACCAGTTTCATCCATCTGATTCCTCGAGTTCCCATGGATCAATACTAGCAGATCATCAGCATAAGCTGTTAAGTCACACTTCCCCGTGGGTACATTCAATAAGTCATCCATGACCATGTTCCAAGCTATCGGGCCTATTATTGATCCTTGCGGGCATCCTTTTTGTAAATCACGCTGCACAGATTCAAATTTCGTATTGACTATAGCTGTTCTATGCTTAAAATAATCTTGGATTACGCGATAAATTTCTTGGGAGCAGTTTCTTTTCCTAATTCTATCAAGGATTGCGTACCACCCCAAATTGTCAAATGCACCCTTTATATCGATAAAGATTGCTACCTCATATTTTTTATTCGAGTCTCTGATCTTCCATACCGCCCTATAAAGTGCATCCTCAGTTGAATTATTTTTCTTAAAACCAAACTGGTACGGACTTTCAAATTGATTTTCTTGATATAATAAATTGACCCTGTTTATAATTACTCTCTCAAAACTTTTCCTAAAACTGCCAGCAACGATATCGGTCGATATGACGACGGATCTGCAGGATCTACGAGAAAGGTACTTTTATTCGCCTTTCGGCAGGACTCTGCGGCCCCAGAGCTTTCGCTCATCTCCGCAGTCCCTCCCAAAAGGAGAGAACGGATCGTGATACGCTCGATCAACGCGCAGCGCACCGAAGTGCAATCTGCTACCAGTCTAGAGGGTTGCCGGCCCCTCATCTTACTGGTGGAAGCGAGGCCTTTCTAAACCTCTCCCATAATTCTGCCAACCACGGTAAGGCGAGCTGATTGAGTGCAGCTCCCACACCGGGTTTTCACACCCTCGCCAGCGTATTTTTGGCTATCACCACTGCCACGACGATTACAACCTCTAAGGGTGCCGTCCCACACGATGAGGGCCAGTGGCAGCTAAGGACGGCGCTTAAATGGGTGGGACATTCCCACACGTCGCCCCTCCGCCAACCACTGGGGGCCCCCCATCCCCGTCTACCGATTATCCTCCGGTGGAGTGACTGCACGGCCCAAGCAACCGATTGAGCAGTCAGAGCGATTGTCGGGTCCGTGGGTACGCGAAGCCCCAAAGGTCCCCACCCCCAAAGGGGGCGGGACCCCCCTGCGGAGACGAGAAAGGTACTGTAATCGAAGAATGGGATAGGAGAAAATTTGTAGCTGTGTAAACAAACTTGAACGGAGAGGAATTTGGTGCATGCGGCTGCGACCGCCAGTGTGCATGTGCGGCTATGTGGGGGTAGAGCGGTGGGAGTGCCGCCGCGGTATAAGTGCGTGACCTGGTAAGGCGACGAGGGTCGTCATTCAAAATAAAGCGATCGAGCACTGAACCGGATATGAGCCGCGTTATTTTTTTCCCCGACACCACAATTTTAAACGGTACCTTGATCAATGAGAAAACTTATTCTTATTTACGATAATTTCCAAATTGGATAAACCCACCCGACGAGACTGGGAGATTTCTCTGGGAGACGTCAACCTCGTACCCGTGTGCGCATCAATAAAGGCGCTTCTTAATACCCGGATCGGAGCCTCAGAGTCGATAGAATCTTCCACTCTCGTCGAGAATAAACCGAGAGCCTACAAGAGCAAGACCGAAATCACTCGGACCCATCAACCCACGCCAGCCCGTCAACCTTCGCGTCAAACTACCCAGAATACCGTTAATCGATTAGCCTCGGGCCTTACCAATGTTTCTTGCGAGGAATCCTATTTAACGTACCTGTGCCCGACATTCTCAAGTCGGTCTGTACCGCAAGGCCCTAATTCAGAAACACGGGCGTTGCTTGAATTGTTTTGCCGCCGGTCACACCCGCGAAAACCTGCTCCGGAAACTATCTGTGTCGGCAGTGCCAACAACCGCATCATTCACTGCTGCATTTGCCGACCCGAACCGTCGCGATGGAGAATCCAAGGGCGTTACTTCCGAGCTTGCCTCTGTCTTCGGCGATAACTAGTCCCGAGGAAATTAATGCTTCCGCGTCTAATAATTTTTCGCACAAGGGACTGTGTCATACCGTCCTTCCTACAGCCTCTGTCCTACTTACGGGAACGTCGGGCCGTTCCTACCGAGTACGTGCGTTGTTAGATCAGGGTTCGCAATCGTCCTTCATCTCCCACGGGCTGGTGCAGGTTGCTAAACGGACGTTGAAGCCTGTGTCAATTCGCATGAGTGATATTGGGGCCGCGACGGTTAGTACAACGAGGCAGGTAGCGTCGCTCCGCATTCGTCCGATCGCGAGCAACAACTTTGAAGCGACGTTCAAAGCTCTGGTCCTGCCGAAATTGTCGTCGTACATCTCTTCCCCGGTGCCAGTCGCGACGGACCACACCTACATCGCGGACTTGCCGCTGGCAGATACCCAGCCGTTCTCGAACATCGCGATCGACTTAATTATTGGGGCGGATAATTATTGCCAATTTCTGCGGGACGGATTGGTGCACGGGCCCAATAATTCGCCTTCCGCGCAGAAGACCTTGTTCCGCCCATTGGTCGCCCGTCCGAGGTGACTATGAATAACCAACAGATTCTCTCGCGTCGTCCCAATTCCAATTCGCCGCGTTGAATCGCGTCGTTGTGCCTCGTTGGACCCGCCACGTCGCCTCAAACCCCCGCTGGGAACTCCACGAGTATGCAGATGCCTCAAATTCCGCATACGCGGCGGTGGTGTACCTGCGGGTGGTGTCCGATACTGGCGTGGCAAGCGCCACCCTTTTTTTCGCAAACACCAAGGTTGCCTAGACTAGAGCTGTGCGCGACAGTACTCTTGGTACGCGCAGTCGAGTTTGTGCAGCGCCCCATGCATTTGGACTCCATCCCCATCCATTGTTGGACGGACTCGACGGTGGCCCTCGCCTGGTTGAAAGCTCCGGCGGCGCGATGGAAAGTTTTTGTTGCACATTGGGTTTCGAGAATACAAAGCTCCCTTCCCACGGTGATTTGGAGGCATGTGTTTACATATGAAAACCCTGCAGATTGCGCCTCGCGCGGCGTAACTGTAGATGCACTCCTCGCGCATCCGTTGTGGTGGACCGGGTCGCCGTGGTTTTGTCAACCTCCTTCGACGTGGCCTCAGGACGACAGTGTACCCCGTTTGCGCACAAGACCGATTGCACAGGAACCGATTCCACACATCCCGAAGCCCATGACCCGTTTGCACACAAGGCCTATTACGCACATCTCTTTTACGCACAAGATGGATTGCTCAGGTTCCGATTGCACACGGACCGTTTGCTCACAAGACTCATTGCACATGACGATACAAACGTTGTGATATTTTTGTTATGTGAGAACTCTTCAACCTGTTCAAAATTATAGTAACTTAACAAATTTACAAAATATTGGTAGATATCAACATTTTCGAAATTTTTTAGATAATAAGTGTTATGTCCTACGTCCACCCGCCTTCTTCTAAGATGGTATTCTCGCCACGATTTACTGCACCGCGTATCCTCCCACTAGCCGTAAGTCATATACGCGAAACAAGAGTCGAAGCACCACGCCACCGAAATTCCTCCACGTAGCGCTGACGTCCGTCGGGGACGTAACCCGCGCTACGCGGAGGAATGACCTAACGACTGCGCACAATAGTAATACAACAAAAACCATTAGAACGTTAAAGCCGATTTAGCCTCTCTGTTCGACCACCGACCCGAAACAATCGATTAGCGATCCGCGACGAAATAGAGATCTAAGAACGCCAACACCGACTCGGCAGCTAGGCCGGCTCTTCCACGAAACGCCCAATGATGCTCAGTAGAGCACACCATTTAAATAGGCACGTAGCCATAGAACGAGCACTCCAACTTCAACTTCGACTGCGAATCCAGTGTCAAACCACGGTCAACCTACGTTCGGTAACTCATTTGACTACGTTATAACCAGTTGCTCTCACGGTCACCGCAGGCAAGTATTGGTTTAATAAGTGCACAATTGTAAAACGGCTGTTCGGTAAATCCGCTCGCCGACAGCGCATCCTGTCGTCGACTACAATCTGGCGCCAGCACCTCCCGATCTCGATTCGCATGCGCCGGTTCGCGTACCGTTGAGGAGTTGGAATTCGAGGAATGGGCGAAACGCGGGCGGCGCCATGCGCCGTTCCGCTAGGTTGAGCACTTCTATCACGTCTCTTGTAGCGCGAGTCAGATTTTCTGAAACGCCTTATCACAGTTTTCATCAGTGTGCTGCATTCCACCTTCTTATCTCTAACTATTCTTGACCGATCAACACGAGGGACGCCGCCGTGTAAACTAAGCGACACGCCGAACACCTTGCGGTGTGAAGAAATATTAAACGTACATCACGAAGTCCTCTCAGGCACTACACTCTGCCGGAAATTAGCCACGTGCACTCACGACCGCGCAATTAACACTAATATCCAGAGGGCGTTAATTAAGGCAGCAGTGTCCGAATCAACACACAAATAGACATTTATAACACTGACGAGCTGCATTGGTTTTCTTACAATAAATCGGCACTAGCGATCGCAATACGCGACCACTTGTATTTTCTAACCTCACCAACAGATGATCTATTCATTTCCGCACCCTTCCCCTCACCGCTCCTAAAATTTCCTTCCCACTCATTTTCCCACACATTTCCCTAACAACGACTTAAGTGTATTTCTACAATACAATCTACATCAAGCACCAAGTAATTAAAGAAACATCATTCTCCTCTCGCCCTAAACATCCTGCACGAAAGCGATTGTTTTCCAATACACTTCACCTAAAACGGTAACCGCGGTCACAACAACCCGCCGCGACATTCAATTCGGGCGCCCGTGCGCACCTCACTCGGCAGTTTCGACTGTAACTCCGTTCCAACCTAGGGACCCCAGTGACTCGTCGAGTCGATCTACGGAGTGTGGAAGCCTCTCCCGACATCCTCCGTGACAGCTCCCGCCACTGGACCAGGGTCCAGCCCATCAAGTCGGAGTGGCAAGTAGTAAGATATAGTGTGGAAGCCCTCCTGGTCTCCTCCATCAAACTCCTACCGCCCCCAACGATCGCTCCCATTGGTATTGAAAAACCCTCGGGGTTGGTAATTCTGTCCTCCCGACACACGCACACACCCTTAGCCGTAACCATTCGGACACCCCCTTCTTACATTCCACGATACCCCAGTGAATCGCTCCACTGACGGATCTAACTCATTTACCGGTGCGACCCCTTCCGTCCGTCTTCCATCGGGACCACGCCCTTTAAATAATAAATATATAATTCACAATAATTCAATAAAAGATAGAAAAGTACTTTCCTGTGAGATTCATTGGATTACTCAGACGAATAGTAAACTAAGTACTCACACCATATACCTTTCCAACTTTTTCAACATCGCCCTCATATAGTCCTCTCCCTCCGCCATCAACACGTTATCATCTGCATACGAGAGGGTTTAAAATCTCTCCACCCTTCCCACCCTCAGCCCACCCCATCCTCCTTTCCTCATTTCCTCCTCTAGGTCCGCCAGTAGAATGTTGAACAGCGAGGGGCTCGGTGGACACCCCTGCGTCAGTCCCCTTGCTGTCCAAAAAGGCTCGCTTTGCTGTTCCCCCACCCTCACTGTACTTCTGGTTTCCCTCAACATTTCTTCTACGATCACCACCAGCCCCTCTCTTATCCCCTTTTCCCTCATCGTATCCACCAACCTCTTCTGGTTTACCGAGCTGAAGGCTGCCTTCAAGTCCACAAACACTGCCAGCATTTTTCCTTTGTCTCTCCCTAACTGCCTGTTCACTAAATAGTTCAGCGCATAAATCTGATCTATCGTCCCTTTTCCTTTGCCAAAACCTGTTTGTGTCCGCGAAAACAGCCCTTTCCCCTCCACCTCCTCTCTCAGCCTCTCCTCCAATGTCGCCGCATAAACCCTGTACATTGGGGGTATCAGTGTCACACCCCTGCAGCCTTCCTTGCACATCCCCTCCCCTTTTTTCACAATGGGCATAATCGACCCCTCTTACCATTGCTCCGGCCATCCCTCCCCCTCGCACACTCTTCCGCATGTCTCCCTCCCCCACTGCTCCACCTCCTCCCCTCTGTACTTCCACACCTCATTGGGGACCACGTCCTCTCCAATTGCCTTTCCCTCCTTCAGTCTCCGCATCATCCTTACTACTTCCCCTCTCTCCAGCTCCTCCTCCTCATCCTTTCCCCTGCCACTCTCCTCCCCCATACCCGGACCCTCTCCTCCACCCCTCCTTCCCCTAACAGTCCCACAAAGTAGTCCTTCCATTCTTCAATCCCTATCTATTCATTCACCCTTTTCCTCTGTGCCTCTTGCCTGGCTTAGTAACCATCCTGCAAAATGGAAGGTTTTTATTGCTAATCGTGTAGCCGAAATTCAAAGTACTTTGCCTCACGCTTCCTGGAGACACGTTCCCACCGCTCAGAACCCGGCTGATTGCGCTTCACGCGGTATTACCTCTTCCGAATTGCTTAAACATCCGCTTTGGTGGGAAGGACCGCCGTGGCTGACCTTAGCGCCTACGGAATGGCCGTCGAGCAGTACAATGGGTAGCTCCGAGACTACTTCCGAACGCCGTAATAGCGTCTCCGTATTGACATCTACGATAAATCCTCTTCTCGATCTTCCGGATCGCGTGTCGTCGTGGCCTAAATTATTAAGAATAGTGGCGTACAAGTTTAGATTTAGTTATAATGCGAAGCGTCAATCGCCCCGCGTAACGGGACTGCACGTGCGCGTTTGGGAACTTGGGAGAGCTGCAGATATCCTCTGCAAAGTAACGCAGGATAGTTTTTACAATAGTAGCAATCTTAAGCCTAATTCGCCTTTAGATACAGAGCGACATAAGACTCTGCGCACTTTGAGTCCTTTTATGGACGAAAAGGGTCTCGTTAGGGCGGGTGGCCGGTTAAGGTTTGCCGACATACCTTACTCGGCCAAGTTCCCGATTTTGCTGCCTCCCTGCAGACTCTCTCAGCTTCTCATACTCCACATGTACCGCGTCTCATTACACGGAGGCCTTCAGCTTACCTTGCGGTTATTGCGTCAACGTTATTGGATAACGAATGCCAGAACATTGACTAAACGCTGTATTAACCACTGCGTTGTTTGCGTGCGAAATAGGGCATCGTTAGCCTCACAGCGTATGGGAGAATTGCCAGCCGTCCGAGTTACACAGTCTCGTCCATTTTCCAACACGGGCGTCGACTATGCCGGCCCTTTTGCAATCCGAGCGTCTACCGGTCGAGGTTATAAGACACACAAATGTTATTGCGTCATCTTCGTGTGTCTAACCGTGCGTGCCGTTCACCTGGAATGCGCCTCTGATTATACTTCCGCCGCATTCCTAGCCGCCTTTAATCGGTTTGTGTCACGCCGAGGACTTCCGTCCAACATGTATTCCGATAACGGCACGAATTTTGTGGGTGCCGACCGTGAACTACGAGCGCACTTTAAAGTACTTACCGCCGATGCGAACTTGCTCGATCAACTCGCGGGCGACGGTGTAAGCTGGCAATTTATCCCTCCCGCTTCCCCTCACTTCGGTGGGCTATGGGAATCGGGCGTGAAGACCGTGAAGCACCATTTACGACGTATCATGGGAAATTTTGTTCCCACTTTTGAGGAGTTTTCCACGCTCCTGGCCAAAATCGAGGCCGTATTAAATTTTCGTCCAATGGTGCCTCTACGTGACGATCCGAACTCCTTCGACGCCTTGACACCGGGACATTTCCTTGTCGGTTCTACCTTGAAGGCCGTCCCTGAGCCCTCTGTGCTGGAGGTTAATATCCACCGTTTATCGCGTTGGCAGACGATACAGAGGTTCCAACAAACCTTCTGGAAAATCTGGTCCAACGATTACCTAAATAGTCTTCGCCAGAGGGTAAAGTGGCAACGGCCTGAGTCTAATATCAAGATTAATGATCTTGTTTTAGTGAAAAATTCACTACTCCCACCGACAAAATGGGAGTTAGCCCGCGTGGTCAGGACGTTTCCCGGTCCCGACGGACTCGTACACGTACTAGAATTAAAAACCGCAAGGTCGCATTTCCGCCGTCCGATTACTCAAGTATGTAAATTGCCCGTGGATACTCACATCGACGCCGATAGCAGTTCCAGCTAAACTACACTATGTGAGCCTTACGTTACTCCGACCGTTCCTTTATTCCTACCTCTGTCCTTTTCGGCCATGTGCCAGCGACGCGGTCGCCATTGTATTACTGGAATTTTCCGATTTCTTTGTTTACGCGCGTTAGTATGTAAGCCTTAATTGTACTTACCTTAGTGCAGGAGGATCTGTTTCGTCCTCAAAGCGTACGAAGCGGGTGGTAATGTTTGCGATATCACCATGGGCACATGAAAACGCGGCGTCTAACACGAACGCGTCTTGCGGCAGCCCTCCCGGGGCCCCGCACTCCGTTGCCTACTAACAGGCACTTTACCGCCAATTTTAGCGCCTTGCCGCCAATTCCTGTACTAACGCCTGCGATCGTAATTTCCGACGGTACGCGGATTGGTGGACAAATTCCTTTCGGACACCTAATTGGTATCGATACGGCGCCATTACCCCCACTCGTCGGCGTTACGACGATCGCGGAAGCGTGACTGTGTCACTTGCTTTCCAACACTGTTCCGATATACCGCTCACGATTTCCGACAATTTATCTTTGTACTATCCGTATCAAAAGTATAAGATTATAGCCGTGAAGCAAGGATAGCAAGTCAAACCAAGTATACTCAGTTTATTTTTAAACCATTTCCAAATATTCCTTAACCTACTTCACTGTACAATCTACTCCTGTACAATTACTCCTTTCTCCTTTCATCTTTCCTTCGTGCTTTCTCGAACTTTCCTTCCGCGAGGCTGTCCCCAGCCTCGAATCACCCTGCCGCCTACTACCGGTCTCCTCAAAAACACATAAAGTCTTCGCCTTATAAAACTAGCCGTTCTGTGTCGCGTGTCTACCACGCTTCGCCGCCAATATAGGGATTTGTTGGTGTGAGTGCGGATTATGTGGGTGACTCTCAGTCATCAGGTGTCTTTTTGGGTTCGTCAGTCGTGAGCCAATTAAGCACAGCTATGGCCGGAACCAAGAGCGGAGGTAGCGTACGTCAACGGCTCAAAATGTCCTTTGGCGAATTACACGCAGCCAAGTCCGGTACAGAGAGCGGGGGTGGCTCACGGCAACCGTCACCGGTTTCTGTAAAACACCACTTACTAAACGCAGCCGTGACCGGTGCCTAGAGCGGTGGTGGCGTACGGTAAGGGTGTCGTCAGTTACATGATGCTGTATGAGTGATCATTTACTGAACGCAGCCGTGCCCGGTACCAAGAGCGGGGGTAAAGATCAATTTGTGAGTGAATGTGATGGGTAACCATTTGCAAACGGCAGCCGTGTCCGGTTCCTACAGCGGGTACGACATACGGCAAAGGTTAAATGATGCGTGATTGTGATGTGTGGATGAGGATGTTGGTGGCGAAGGAGCTTTCTTTTTATCTTGATCGTACTAACTGTGAAACGCTGATGCACGTGAGTGCGTTTGCGCTTCCTCGCGAACCCTGAGTGGGCGGTCGTAGGTTACACGCGGTTCGAGGATCGTTTTTGCGAATTCTTCCCGGGTCGTCGCGTTTGACTACGCCGTTCAGACGTTTTTAGGTACAGCGTGATCTATAGATTTCGATGACCGGAGGATCTCAGTCGGATAGCATTAACGGCATTGGCTCGATATAAATCTTGCCTCGAATGGAGCATTCCCGTTCCTTTTATACCCATTTGGGCTGAGGGGAAGTTTCCACTTGAATGCTCTTCTCGATGGCCGGGAGTCGCTTCTCTTTCGGCGGTCGAGAACGATACCGTTATAATTATGCTTGTGTAGGCATGACTGTGTTTACAATGGGTAATTCATGATGAATGTATGAGTCTTCTGCTGTAGGTGAGTGAAGTGTGCTTGTGTATACAGTCGGTGTGAGTGATGTTTGTGCGTATGTGTTTTGGTTAGTCGGTGACTGATGTATGATTGTGTGTGTGCAGACGGTGTAGTGATGGTGGTGTAAGTGTGCGGCCGAAGTAGAGGAAGAACTTGTGGGTTAGACGGCTAAGAGTGAATCCGGACGGTGATGGTACGACAATCGCGTAGATACGTACAGTGGACGCTCGGGCAGTAGATATTACGTTAGACCTACTGGTCTGTACGGTTATAATACCGAACTTAATTCCGTCAGTATTATCAGCAAAATAATGTCTGAGGTTTGGTTTCAACAAAGTATTATATTTACATGTGTTACGTCCTCCGTTTTTCGGCACCCTGCGTACACCGGGTACACCGGGTATACCGGGGATCGGGGACAGACGAAGTGACCGGTCTGATAAGAGATTTGGCGTGTCAGCGAAGCGGCTCGCTGCGACGTGGCACGCGCCTTAATATACTGGGTGTCTTGGATTGGACACTATTCTATGCGTATTCTCACGTCCGACTGGGTACGGCTCTTTGTGTGTTCTCGCGTCGGAATGATTACGGCTCGTTGTGTGTTCTCGCGTATTGTGTGCGGTAGGATGTGCGTTTACCTTTCGTGAAGGCCCTTCTTTGGACTCGACCCGCTCGGTTCTATCACTTCCACATCTGAATCTTCCCGAATCTCAGTTATCTCTACCGTAGATGGCACGATTTCCAGTTCTAGAGGCTCGGTGTAGAGCGTGAACCGGTCTTGCCCGGAGGTAGTTCAAACGGACAAGGCTGTTCCGGGGAAATCCAGACGTGGGTGTGTGTTGTCTGGGGAGTTGGTCGTTAGGCGGAGAGGGGTTCACGGGTTTGCCCGCTGCTTGTTGAGACGCTTGGAACTTGCGCAAGCGTGCGGCGTCGCGGCGTGCTCGGTTTTTAACTCCCGCCCGGGGGACCCCTCTATAGTCTTTACGCCGCTGCCGACGTCGAGGTCCTAGGTAACGGGGTATTCTCTGGTTATGAATTCGAATGGAAGATAGTTATGATCCGCGGAGGTAATTACTGACCTTGGGGCCGAAACATCGTGCGCCGGAAGCAGCTGGATGGCTACGATTACAGCGAAGGACGCTGGTAGTCGCCGGAACAGAAGTTCTGTGATCACAGCGAATGAATCGCTCTAGAGGTCACCGGAACTCTGAGGTTCTACGATGACAGCGAGATATTGCTCGCTAGGTGACTCAGACACAAGCTCTACGGTGACAGCAAGGAATGCTCGGGTGACGCGCCCGGTGGTTTCGGTAGCCCAGTTGATTAGATTCAGAGAATACCCGGGTAGCCGGGGTTTGTACGCGGATGTATACGTGTCGCAAAGGATGGGTAGAGCCCGAACTCGTCAGGATAGTGTGGGTGGTGGGATAGGTGGTTCACGAGATTGTTTACTAGAGGTTTATTAGGTGCTCGATTATTACAATTTTATACACGCTGGATGGTTCCGCTTAGTTATCGCGAGAGGTGAGTCGAAGGTCGGCACTGGACGCAGTGTCTCGAACCGCGCAGGTTACAAATGGTTATTTGGATTTTAAAGGTTGGTCAATTATTCAAACCTGGATTCGCTCGAAGATGGACTGAAGTGATGTCACTGCTTCTAGTGTGTTAACAGTTTCACTAGGATCGACTTGATTTACTTGAAAGTCGTATGAATGAGAGGAATTCTAATCGTGCAGTGACACTTTGGTGTCCAGAACTCAAATTGTCGTAACGAAGAAAAATAAGTCGGATGTTACGCTCTGCACCCGGATTCGAACTGACTCGAACTGACTCGAACTGACTAAAAAGTAATTGTTGCGTATTCACAGTCGTCTCGCCCGCGACGCGCTCGCCCACATCAATCATTGCGGTCGATACTCAGGCGATACTCTATGTAAACGCGCCTGCTAATTAGCAGCGCCGCGTCGCGTTCTTCTCGAGCAATATTTCTCGCGCGCGCCGGCTCGTCCTCGCGACGGCCATTATCGTTCTCTGTACAGAAGCGACCGGTGCTCTCTCGGACTTTACGGATCGTAGTGCGAATATCTGTGCGAATTCACGTTCTATCCATAGTGGAAAGTGACGGGTGTATAACAGGGATTAGTCAAAGACACTTAGGTGCCCCTCAACCAACGGTAAAATCGTAGTTTAAATGTTAGTTTAATAAACCGTTTGTTGGAACTCCTCACAACCACGTGTACTGTGCCGACCACGTGCCGTGCGGCTTAGTGCGGTTCACCTCAACTTTCCTTAAACTTCCCACCCGCGCCTCACCAGACTCCTCAGGCTTGTGTCGGGGTTAAACTCAAAACAGTAATAGTGACCTCTTTTTCCGCTCCTACTGCCCTATATAGCCGGCACGCTCCGCTGAGCGGCGTTCGCTGCTGACACAGCATCAGCATTCTTTTCTTGGTCCGGCGCGACAGGTGCCTTTCCCAGGACTCGGCTATAAGTGTCCTATCTTTTGAGACTTTTGCTACTGCATGTTAGACGCTTTTCCGGTCGGTGCGTGTGAGAATTTGGCGGCGCAGTACCCCGCACGCTCCGTTCGTCTACTATCTGCATCGTCTCAGTTGTCGGCAGGGTGTAGGTTACCTTGCTTGTCGCGCGTGACATGCCTTATCGCTAACGGGGGTCCGTGAGAACCGCAGTACATTCTTAATGTTAGTTTATCATAAATCTTAGGAGCTACTAAGATGAGCAGCAGATCGCTGCGAGAATGATCAACTGGTCAATTCTTTAATAATTAGAAAAGCAAAAATTTGCGGGCGGATGGAGGACGCAGGACGTAACTGTATAGGAGTGGGATACTTTGGCGGTTAGGTCGCAAAAGTTCACTGGGAACAGCTCGGATTGTATTGCACAAAACCGTTTGTTTTATTTGAATGCCCGCACTGCTTGTACAATAACACAAAACTCGACGCATTAAACTAAAGACACGCGTAGGAAAGGGAGCAAGGATGGACGGTAGGGCACCGAAGATCCTAACGATCTCGATTACAACCCGGAGAAGGAGCAGAGTAGGTGCAATGAAAGAAGAATCGCGTATCTGCGCACGATGGGATTCGCCGCCGCGGATCGGGAAGGAAGGCCACGAGGAAGGAGAACAAAAGGAGCGCGTGTAACTTGCGAGATGAGGCGTTCCGAAGAAGCAACCTCAATCTTTCTACAAAAATTCACACTCGCTTAACGCGGCGGAGAAATCGAAAAAGCGCACAGCTCTAGGTCGTACCTGCTCGGAGTCTCGGAGCGAACAGAGCACCCTACCGGTCAGACGCTTCCTCCCCAAAAATTGCAAAATTGCCCGCCCAATCAAATACAAGGAAAAGCGTCACGTGGTTTACACGCACGCACCAACACCCTCGTGTTGACCTAGTTTAGAGATTTCTGAGAAATGAAACGAACATAAATTCGGAGAAATGAGGCGGACGGTAAGCAAGGGCGGCTGGAACAAAATAAATTAACTGGGGGGCAAATCTCCTAACGGAGCAGCGACTATCCCCAACATTACAACCATAAATTTTATATATTTATTAGAACTTTTTCTGGTCACGATACGACTATTGTTCAAAGTTGAAGAAAGTTACATTTGGTATTGTAACCGTACGTCTTCTCGTCAGTGGTTCCTGTCTGTCACGGTCGCGAGTGGTTACGGGTTCGCGATCCGTCGGTCCGCGTCGGAGGGAGTAGCCCCTTTTCTACGCGGGCGGGTTGGTGTTATGTCTACGATCGCGGCAATTAGGATTTCGCAATCGCGGATGACAGAAGCCGGGAGCGTAATTTTAGGAGAGCTATATCACGTAGTAGTGTAGCAATTTTATTAAAAGAATTTCGCACAGGAAGTGCGTGGATTACAACCGCGAAGTAGATCCAGATCGTCGCAGGTTGCCTCCAAGCACAGATACTGGGATATGCGTCAATGTTCGTTATATGGTTTATATGTGTTCGTAGTCGTGCGTCAGTCAGAACTAATCACTCGTAGCCGTGACCGGTGCCAAGAGCGGGGAAGGCGTACGGTGGCAGTTTTCTGTAGGTAACGAATTACTCGTAGCCGTGGGCGGTGCCTTGAGCGGGGGAGGCTTACGGTAACCGTTTTATGTTTCTGTCTGTCGAACTACTTACATACGTAACCGTGGCCAGTACCAAGAGCGGGGTGTTTTGGTTGTGTGTATTTATGTTCCTGGGTGACCGGTGTATGTTTGTTTGTGTGTGCGGCGTGGTGTATGTTCGTGCGTGTACGGTCATACGCGATAGAGACGGCAAGTGATTAGAAAGAGATGGTGCGAAAATAGAAATGGTAAGTAAGTAGATCGAGATGGCAAGGAAGTAGAAAGAGATAGTGCTATTGTGACAGTTAAGTGACGTGATCATTTCTGCGTTCGGCAAATAAGCGATGATGGTTAGCCTGTATTAAAGTGATGCTATCGCGGTATATGTTTGGCAAAAGGAGAGAAGGTGAGGCGCGTAAGGCACTCGAGTGTTTTGTCCCGTACACGTGCGGGCATGCTAAAGTTTTTTAGTGTCTGTCTGTATCTGCGGTGCTGTACGGTCGCAGTATTAACATTGATTGTTTCGAAGACCGAGGGTAATGGAGACAAACAGGTGAGAAAGAGAAAAAGAGAGATTTCGCTTCGTATTCGTTTTACCGGAATTTGGATCAATTTAACATTCCCATTGTGAGCAGTCGAAGTTCTGTACCACTCACACTTTCCAATAGCACACAACAATCTACATGGAATTAATTCAATTATACAATGAGTATCATACATTTGATTTAGTCAAGCATTGACATTGGATTTTGGATTGTTTACTTCATGGAACAATTCTGAATTTATATGTATGTTAGCACAAATACACGCTATTATTTTTTAAATTAGTGTACGTCTCGAAGGTTCTGGGGGAAGTGCTGTGTCCCTTGACAAGAGTCCTCTTTCCAGAGAGTTCGATCTCTTTCGAACTCTCCCCACTATATGGCCAGATCCTTTAATCAATTGTTCATCGATTTGCGCGTGCAACGAGGCATCGATGATGTCACCTGTTCTGTATGCCATTTCTAAAGTGGTGGTTAAGCGGGTCCCTCGACTCACTGGTCTATAATCCCGCGACCACGCACGCATAATGTGCCGGCTGGTCGGGCGGCTAGTCCAAAGTAGCCATTTCTCTACAATCCAGCGGACGCTTGCCAAAGCGACTCCCCCACTGTCCCCTCGAAACCAACCCAGCTGGAAGAGCTCTTGCGAACTCCCCGGCATCCCGGGGTACCGGCTAGGTTTCGTGAACCAACTGGAGTTCGCGGGATCGTCACACCCGTGAGACATTCGTCTCCTCCTGCGAGAACGTACTCTCTGTTCAATAGACTCTATCAAGGTCGAATATGTACTCTGTAGGAAGCGGAGTCCCCGTGATGGGCTAGATCACGGGGCCTACCAGCGTTCCTCCCCTGATCTCTATCGATCCGTCGAACTTGGTCAGGTCTGAGACTGGGAGCCACCTCAGACCCTTAACAGCGTCACCCGTGGCAGTAACCACTTCGAGAAGGTGCTCGATCGGTCTTGGGTTTTTACGCCCCTGTCATCACTTAAGATGAATTGAACCCGCCGGACTGTCCAAGTAAGTTCGAATAGAATATGCCGACGAGCGGGACCATCTGACCCGGTGGCCGCAAAATCCCTAGACAAAGGCAAAATCGTTCAAGGTAACCTAGTCAGGGCATTAAGCCTCCGATCCCAGTGGCCCCCGCCTATCGATGATGTCAGGTCATCGGCCCTGTGTTCTCGCCTTTTCAAAAAGATTGAGCATCTCCTCGGCGGCCCGCAACAATGCGTCGGTCCCCCTGTCTCCGCCACGGATTCCTTGCGTCCTTCCCTTTTCCCGCGGTGACGCTAACATATAATATACCTAAATACCTTGTCCAAATACGATTCAGGTATAAAAAAGTTTTTGTATATATATATATATATATATGTTTTTGTATAATTATATAGTATAATTATATACTATATAATATTTGAGCACTGGCATGGTATACTTTGGCTGGTATACTATATATAATGTATATATACATAATACATGTATCGTCAAAGTACACACTGGTACACTTTACCACAAACTCTCCAAAAACTTTTTTATACCTGAATCGTATTTGAACAAGGTATTTAGGTATATTATATGTTAGTGTCACCGCGGGAAAAGGGAAGGACGCAAGGAATCCGTGGCGGAGACAGGGGGACCGACCCATTGTTGCAGGCCGCCGAGGAAATGCTCAATCTTTTGAAAAGGCGAGAACACGGGCCGATATATATATTAAAATTGTGGGATTTTGTATGGATCGGGGTAAGATATTTATATTATACTAGAAGGTGTTACCCGGCGTTGCCCGGGTATCGCACGCGGCGCGTCATATAAGTGTTTTGCTGTTGCAAGCGGCAATTCAATGTGTAATACGTTCAGTAGCACCCGACGGGAGAATCTGAATATGTTTTTCATTTCTTCTAACAGGTACAATATCAGCATATAAATTCCACATCAATAAAACATCCCTTGGCTTAAATTCGGTAAAAGCAGCCAAAATTTCGTCAAATTTACTGATATGGTCAGTTGATAATACGTCACCGTTTGATAATTCACGAATTGCTGATTCGGACAAAGGTAGAATTAGCAAAGACATATTTACAGTTATTTTATATGTGTTAATTTACTGCGAAATATACAAAACCCTACGATAGATTTTTCGTTCCCGTACATTATAATCACAAAAATAGCGAAGCACACTATCTACTGGTACGCAATAGAATTACTGCCACGTATAGAATTGTAAACGTACCACCGATTGTAAATAATTCAGTCTAAATACTAAATTCTAACTAATCTAAGAAAAGAGAAATAGAAAAAAATGAGAAGGAAAAGATCCCTGTAATACTTCAGCCGTGTTCGCTTACGGATTGGGAGACATATTGCAGGTGACGCAAGATTGTTACAACGGCTATTGTGTGCGTTATCGCCAAAGACGTTTGCGGATGTATGTACGCGCTTCCGATAAACGCGTTTTGGGATGTGGATTCGAAACAAAATTAATATTTTCAATGGTATTGTCATGAATTCTTGGGTTTGTAAGAAAAATGATTGTCAGGCACAAAGATAAATAGCGCATTCAGTACCAACATCTGATGACTGGTGTAGAACGTTACTGAATAAGGACACAGGATAATGTAGGGAGTCGATGCTCGACAAAAGCCGGTCATGCGAAATTGTCTGCTTGTGCTACTTATCTATTCTGTTCAGCGCGAACTTCTTACACAGATTAAGAACATAAACAATCAGCTTTTTGCAACTTTTCGGACTTATTTCGTTATTCGTAGAACAGGATCTAACGAATGAGAAAAGACTGAAATCTTTAGCACAGCAAACGCCCGAAATCAAAGTCGTCATATTTTTGTTAATGTTTTTCACATGGAAGGAGTCAACTTTTTCAACTTTTTCAAGATTCCTGAGTGGTTTGACAGTGAAATGTAGTAGAGGACCAAATTGCAAGTGGCTAGCACTTGGGGAAGTACGAAATCTGGAAGATTTACCAAGAGTAAAGTACCCTTTAAAAATTTGTCCCGGAAAAAATAAAAGTTGGACCAGGTTTTTCTATGCCTGGATGTTATTGTTCTACATTTTGGTGCCGCTAACTCGCCGTTTACGGTCGAAAATGACACAAAAATGCAAAAAAAGAGTCTACGGGCAAGAGTGAAGTGCCCTTTCAAAATTTGTTCCGGAAGAAATAAAAATTGATCCAGGTAGTTCTGTACTCATTTGATATTGTTCTACATTTTGGTGTCGCTTACTCGCCGTTTTCGGTCGAAAATGACACAAAAATGCAAAACAAAAGAACCTCCAAGAGTAAAGTACCCTTTAAAAATTTGTTCTGTTAAAAATAAAAATTGATCCATGTTGTTTTATGCCTGGATGTATGTATGTATGTATATGTTTATTGTTCCCTATTCTGGTTACAATTTCCTTTTACAACTCCCTCCTCTTTCCTCCATACACTTTCACCCTTCCTCTTCTCATTCTCCTCATCTCTCCTTATCTTACTTATTCCTACTTAATTTACTTATTTCTACTTACTCTACTTATTCTACTTATTCTACTTATTCTACTTTCCGCTTCCGCCTTTCCTATTTATATCCTATTTACATCTCCCACTTTCCTTCTCCGCACGCAATTCTCTCTCTCTCCCTTCGCCTATTCGCTCTCTCTCCGCACCGCCTCCCTCGCTCTCTTTTCCTTTCGCACGCCTGCCCTCTCTTTCCTTTTACTCACTTACTTGCTACTATTTACATCTTTGTACAAATTGCCTTCTACCTTATCCTACTAACCTTCCCCCTTTCCCCTTTCCCCCTGTGGACTTCCGTTTCCTCCCATTCACACCTTCTCTCCTCTCCTTCTCCATTTCCTTCCTTTCTCTCATTCATTCCCATCCACACCTTCCTTCCTCCTTATACCTTTCCTTTCTTTCTCCCCTCATCCTACCCTTTCCCCTCCCTCTCCCCCCTTTTCTTCCTTTTCCTGTCTTGCTCTCTCCAGTACCTTCATCCACTTCTCCCCTCCCCCCTCCCCCCCAATACCTCCTTTACTTTTACTTCCCACATTTCTTCCCTTCCTTCCATCTTTTCCCATCCTCCACATCTTTCCCACACGTGCTCCCACGTCTCCTCTTCCTCTCCGCACAATCTGCACCCCCTCTCTTCTTCTCCCTCCCAGTACTTCCCTTCTCTCACCTCATTCCCCATCCTAAATGTGGCCACCCTCCTCACTCTTTCCTCACTCCATCCCTTCTTCAAATATTCCTTCCTACCCTCTCCTACCACTTCCCCTATACCATCTATTCGATCTCGATTCCTCTATCCTCTTCTCCCTTTCCTTGCACTGCTCCTCTAAATCCCTCCTCTCCAATTCCTCGTATTCCATCCCTTCTTCTCCCCCCTCCTCAACCCCTCTTTCTCTGAGGAACTCGTTTCTCTCCTTCTCCCATTTCCCCACTACTTTCCCCCTCCCCCATCTCTCCCTCATCTCTCTCCAGCACCTCCCCGCAATCATTCCCCCTTTCCCTTCCTCTAGCCTCCTCTCGTACCCCCACGCTCTCCTGCCTGCCCTCGTCCTCATCTTCACCCTGCCCGCCTCCTCCCTTATCATATATCCAGGCGTCATCCAGCTCAATCCCATTATCCACCTTATGTATCTTTCCTGCGCTGCCTCCACTGCCTTCCTTTCCTTCCACCCCCACACCTCTACCCCATACTCCGCCACTGTCCACACCAACGTATCAAACAGCCATATCCTTCTTTCCCAATCCTTGCTCCATAACCTCTTTCCCAGACCCCAAACCTCTCTCATCGCCGCCGCCGCCCTCCTTCCTCTTTCCCTCACATTTTTGTCACATCCCCCCCCCCCTGCTCTACCCAGTATCCTAAGTACATAACCTCTTTCACCTCCTCCAACTTCTTTCCCTCCCATCTCCAATCCACCGCCCTTTTCCTTCCTCCCCCCTTCCTAAATATCACTATCTTTGTCTTCTCTGTATTTACCTCCAATCCCTTTTTTTTTCAGGTACTTCTCTAGCCTTGCCATCACCGCCCTCATCTCCCCCTCCTCCCTCGTCATCACCACAACGTCATCCGCGTACGACAGTGTGTACACTTTATCACCTCCCACCTTAATCCCCCCCCCCCCCCCACCCTCCTTTTCTCAGATACTCCTCCATATCCGCTATCAGTATGTTGAAAAGGATCGGGCTGAGCGGGCAACCTTGCCTCAGCCCTCTCGCCGTCCAAAATACCTCTCCTTGCTCTACCCCCACTCTCACCTTACTCTTTGTTTCTTTTATTACCTCCTCCACTCTCTTTATCAGTCCTTCCCTACCCCCCCCCCTCCACTTCCCTTCTTCACCCCTTCTTCCACCCCCCCCCTTCCCCGCCTAGCCCCCATCCCTTTCCCCCCTCTCTTCCCTTCCCCCTCCCCACCATTCCTCTCCTCCATCAGTCTCTTTTCATCCTCATCCCACCTCCACCATTTTCCCTCTATCCTCACCTTCCCATAACCCACCCAAACGTTCTTTCCTTTGCTCCTCTCTTTTCTCGCTATCTCCTCTATCCTCCACCTCATCTTTCTCTCCCTCCACGTTAAATCGTCGTCTATCCTTATATTCTTGTCCTTCATTTTTCTCCTTCCCAACATCACCTGCTTCTTTTTCTCTCTGTCCTTCAGATCTACTATTACCGCTCCCCTCTCTCCTTCCCTCAGTCCTCTCCCAATTTCCCTCATTCCCTGTATCTTCATCTCCACCCCCATTTCCCCCAACAAACCCTCTATCTCCTCCGTCCTCTCCTACCCCTTTTTCTTCAGCCCTCTTATCATTACATTATTTCTTCTTTCCTCTCTCTCCTTTCTTTCCTCCCTCTATTCCATTCCCCTTACTTTCCTCATTATCTCTTCCACCTTGTCCCTCCCTTCGTTCCCTCCCCTTTCCTCCGCCTCTTTCCTCTTTGTCCCCTCCAGATCCTCTATCCTTTCCTCCATCTCCCTTTTGTCCCTTCTCCATTTCTCCTCTCCCTCCTTAATGTGCCTTCATTTCCTTTATCTCTCCCTTTAGTCCCCCTACTTGCCTCACCACCGTCTCCATCATGCTCTTCACCCCATTCCTGAACTCCTCCCTCACCTCTCTCATCTCTTTTCTCCACTCCCACTCCTCCTCCCCTCTTTCATTCTTCCCTGCTCCTTTCCCCGGCGACCTCTGCAGCCTTTTTGAGGGCTTAAAAATCGCCTCCACTCCTTTTCTCTCCTCCCCTTTCATTTCTCCCGGGCTCTCCCTTTTTCTTTTCACTGCCTCTTCCCATGCCGCGTCACCCCGCCCTCTCTCGGTTCCTTCCGCCATTCCCTCCTCTCTACTTTACCGACCCTAGCCGCTCTCCCTCTTCCACTAGATGTCACTCTTTCTCTTCCTCTCCACCTCACCACCTTCCCGCCCTCCTGCCACGTTCTTCCCTAACCTCTTCCCTAACCCACACTTTCTCCCTTCCCTTTCTTCACTCCTACACTCCCGTCTTCGCCACCCACACTCCCCCTCCTCCCTCTTCCCTTCTTTTACCCACCCCCACCTTCTTACACCCACCTTCTTCCCACTTCTCCACTATTCTCACTTTTTCACCCGCTCAATCACTCTCCACCGCTCTCTCTTTCACACCGGAAACGGAAGTCTTATGCCTGGATGTTATTGTTCTCCATTTTGGTGTCGCTAACTCGCCGTTTTCGGTCGAAAATTACACAAAAATGCAAAAAAGAGTCCACCTCCACGAGTAAAGTACCCTTTCAAAATTTGTTCCGGAAGAAATAAAAGTTGTTCCAGGTTGTTCTATGCTCATTTAATATTGTTCTACATTTTGGTGCCGCTAACTCGCCCTTTTCGGTCGAAAATGACACAAAAATGCAAAAAAAGAGTCCACCACCACGAGTAAAGTACCCTTTCAAAATTTGTTCCGGAAGAAATAAAAGTTGTTCCAGGTTGTTCTATGACAATTTAATATTGTTATACATTTTGGCGTCGCTTACTCGCCGTTTTCGGTCGAAAATGACACATAAATGCAAAAAAAGAATCTACCTCCAAGAATACAGTACACCTTAAAAATTTGTTCAGGAAAAAATAAAAGTTGGTCCACGTTGTTCTATGCCTGGATGTTATTGTTCTACATTTTGGTGTCGCTGACGCGCCGTTTTCGGTCAAAAATGACACAATAATGCAAAAAAAAGAGCCTACCTCCAAGAGTAATGGACCCTTTCAAAATTTGTTCTTTTATTTTTAACAGAACAAATTTTTAAAGGGTACTTTACTCTTGGAGGTACACACTTTTCTTGCATTTTTGTGTCATTTTTTACCGATAACGGCGAGTTAGCGACACCAAAATGTAGAACAATATTAAATCAGCATAGAACAACCTGGAACAACTTTTATTTTTTCCAGACCAAATTTTTAAAGGGTGCTTTACTCTTGGAGGTAGACTGTTTTCTTGCATTTTTGTGGCATTTTTGATCGAAAACGGCGCGTCAGCGACACCAAAATGTAGAACAATAACATCCAGGCATAAAATAACCTGGAACAACTTTTATTTTTAACAGAACAAATTTTTAAAGGGTACTTTGCTCTTGGAGGTAGACTATTTTTTTGCATTATTGTGTTCTTTTTGACCGAAAACGGCGCGTCACCGACACCAAAATGTAGAACAATAACATCCAGGCATAAAACAACCTGGAATAACTTTTATATTTAACAGAACAAATTTTTAAAGGGTACTTTACTCTTGGAGGTAGACCCGTTTTTTGCATTTTTGTTTCATTTTCGACCGAAAACAGCTAGTAAGTGACACCAAAATGTAGAACAATATCAAATGAGCATAGAACAACCTGGAACAACTTTTATATTTAACAGAACGAATTTTTAAAGGGTACTTTACTCTTGTGGGTACACACTTTTCTTGCATTTTTGTGTCATTTTTTACCGAAAACGGTGCGTCAGCGACACCAAAATGTAGAACAATATCAAATGAGCATAGAACAACCTGGACCAACTTTTATTTTTTCCAGAACAAATTTTCAAAGGCCCTTTACTCTTGGAGATAGGCTATTTTTTTGCATTGTTGTGTCATTTTTGATCGAAAACGGCGTGTCACCCACATCAAAATGTAGAACAATAACATCCAGGCATAAAACAACCTGGAATAACTTTTATTTTTAACAGAACAAATTTTTAAAGGGTACTTTACTCTTGAAGATAGACTGTTTTTTTTGCATTATTGTGTCATTTTCGACCGAAAACAGCTAGTAAGCAACACCACAATGTAGAACAATATCAAATGAGCATAGAACAACCTGGACCAACTTTTATTTTATCCAGACCAAATTTTTAAAGGGTCCTTTACTCTTGGAGATAGACTCTTTTTTCGCATTTTTGTGTCATTTTCGACCGAAAACAGCTAGTAAGCGACACCAAAATGTAGAACAATATCAAATGAGCATAGAACAACCTGGACCAACTTTTATTTTTTCCAGACAAAATTTTTAAAGGGTCCTTTACTCTTGGAGATAGACTGTTTTTTTTTGCATTATTGTGTCATTTTTGACCGAAAACGGCGCGTCAGCGACACGAAAATGTAGAACAATATCAAATGAGCATAGAACAACCTGGAACAACTTTTATTTTTTCCGGAACAAATTTATAAAGGGTCCTTTACTCTTGGAGGTAAACTGTTTTTTTGCATTATTTTGTCATTTTTTACCGGAAACGGCGAGTTAGCGACACCAAAATGTAGAACAATATTAAATGAGCATAGAACAACCTGAAACGACTTTTATTGTTTCCAGAACAAATTTTTAAAGGTCCTTTACTCTTGGTGGTAGACTATTTTTTTGCATTATTGTGTCATTTTTGACCGAAATCGGCGGGTCAGCGACACCAAAATGTAGAACAATAACATCCAGGCTTAAAACAACCTGGAACAACTTTTATATTTAACAGAACAAATTTTTAAAGGGTACTTTACTCTTGGAGGTAGACCCGTTTTTTGCATTTTTGTTTCATTTTCGACCGAAAACAGCTAGTAAGCGACACCAAAATGTAGAACAATATCAAATGAGCATAGAACAACCTGGCACAACTTTTATGTTTTTCGGAACAAATTTTTAAAGGGTCCTTTACTCTTGGAGATAGACTGTTTTTTTTTGCATTATTGTGTTATTTTTGACCGAAAACGGCGCGTCAGCGACACCAAAATGTAGAACAATATCAAATGAGCATAGAACAACCTGGAACAACTTTTATTTTTTCCAGACCAAATTTTTAAAGGGTCCTTTACTCTTGGAGGTAGACTGTTTTTTTGCATTATTGTGGCATTTTTGATTGAAAACGGCGCGTCAGCGACATCAAAATGTAGAACAATAACATCCGGGCATAAGACAACCTGGAACAACTTTTATTTTTAACAAAACAAATTTTTAAAGGGTACTTTACTCTTGGAGATAGACTCTTTTTTTTGCATTTTTGTCATTTGCGACCGAAATCGGCGCGTCAGCGACACCAAAATGTAGAATAATAACTTCCAGGCATAAAACAACCTGGAACTAGTTTTATTTTTAACAGAACAAATTTTTAAAGGGTACTTTACTCTGGGAGGTACACACTTTTCTTGCATTTTTGTGTCATTTTTTACCGATAACGGCGAGTTAGCGACACCAAAATGTAGAACAATATTAAATGAGCATAAAACAACCTGGAACAACTTTTATTTTTTCCAGACCAAATTTTTAAAGGGTGCTTTACTCTTGGAGGTAGACTGTTTTTTTGCATTATTGTGTCATTTTTTACCGAAATCGGCGCGTCAGCGACACCAAAATGTAGAACAATAACATCCAGGCATAAAACAACCTGGAACAACTTTTATATTTAACAGAACAAATTTTTAAAGGGTACTTTACTCTTGGAGGTTGACTCTTTTTTTGCATTTTTGTCATTTTCGACCGAAAACAGTTAGTAAGCGACACCAAAATGTAGAACAATATCAAATGAGCATAGAAGAACCTGGATCAACTTTTATTTTTTCCGGAACAATTTTTTAAAGGGTACTTTACTCTTGGATGTAGGCTATATTTTTGCATTGTTGTGTCATTTTTTATCGAAAACGGCGCGTCACCCACACCAAAATGTAGAACAATAACATCCAGGCATAAAACAACCTGGGATGTATGCGACTATGCATAAAAGGATCGCGTGGTTGACTGGGTACAGTCGTCGGAGGAAAATTAGGAGTTCACCTTGTTGGCTAATATATAATGTTTTTATTAACTTAAAGTCTCTTGGGCTTACGCGTCACACTAAACTAACTAATAAAATTAAATGATGTTAAAAGCAACAAAAAAAAACAATATATATATAGATAGCGAAAGTCGCTCACGGCGAGCACGTGGCTTTAAGGGCCGCGCGAAGGTCACGACGCTGCCCGCAACGGCAATTTTGTGCACGTTCGAAATTCGGTAAACGGTTGGAAGGAAGGAAGAGGTATGCCTAACGCGGGTGCGTTAATGCAATACCTCGGATTAGAGGGATGCAGCGGAATACGCTACCGGCAAGCCGTTGCCGTGTTTAGGAGCACGGTGGGAACGAAGGCGACTGTATTGAAAACGCGCGCGGGGATACGCCGTCACAATCACCAGGCAGGAAGGCAGGGTTAATAAACGAAAAGAAAGGAGATTACTGGAATTAGGCCCGGATGGGCGGTAAGCACAATCTAAAATTGGCACAGGGAGTATTGCTAGACTGTCCGTAAACAAATTTCTCAGAACTGCACAAAGCTATAATCGCGTCAACACCGCACAAGGTTCGGATACACAAGGCCGGCGCAAGGCCGTTGCGAGCGAGACGAAACCGTAGAAAAAGCGGTAAACGGAGGTCGAGAATGGGGGTACCACCGTTGGCGTCTAATTGCATTGTACGCCTGTTCAAATTATATAGTGTACCTCTAAAGTACGCATACGCCACCTAAAGGCGCTTCGCGGATTCAAACAGGGACCCCACTCTCAAACATGGGACAACTTTTATATTTAACAGAATAAATTTTCAAAGGGTCCTTTACTCTTGGAGGTAGACTGTATTTTTGCATTATTGTGTCATTTTTGACCGAAATCGGCGCGTCAGCGACACTAAAATGTAGAACAATAACATCCAGGCATAAACCAACCTGGAACAACTTTTATTTTTAACAGAACAAATTTTTAAAGGGTCCTTTACTCTTGGAGGTAGACTCGTTTTTTCCACTTTTGTGTCATTTTCGACCGAAAACGGTGAGTAAGCGACATCAAAATGTAGAACAATAACATCCACGCATAAAACAACCTGGAATAACTTTTATATTTAACAGAACAAATTTTTAAAGCGTCCTTAATCTTGGATATTGACTCTTTTTTTGCATTATTGTGTCATTTTTTACCGATAACGGCGAGTTAGCGACACCAAAATGTAGAACAATATTAAATGAGCATAAAACAACCTGGAACAACTTTTATTTTTTCCAGACCAAATTTTTAAAGGGTGCTTTACTCTTGGAGGTAGACTGTTTTTTTGCATTATTGTGTCATTTTTGACCGAAATCGGCGCGTCAGCGACACCAAAATGTAGAACAATAACATCCAGGCTTAAAACAACCTGGAACGACTTTTATATTTAACAGAATAAATTTTCAAAGGGTCCTTTATTCTTGGAGGTAGACTGTATTTTTGCATTATTGTGTCATTTTTGACCGAAAACGGCGCGTCAGCGATAACAAAATGTAGAACAGTAACATCCAGGCATAAAACAACCTGGAACAAATTTTATTTTTAACAGAACAAATTTTTAAAGGGTACTTTACTCTTGGAGATGGACTCTTTTTTTGCATTTTTGTCATTTTCGACCGAAAACAGCTAGTAAGCGACACCAAAATGTAGAACAACATCAAATGAGCATAGAACAATCTGAAAAAACTTTTATTTTTTCCGGAACAATTGTTTAAAGGGTACTTTACTCTTGGAGGTAGACTCTTTTTTTGCATTATTGTGTCATTTTTGACCGAAATCGGCGCGTCAGCGACACCACAATGTAGAACAATAACATCCAGGCATAAAACAACCTGGAACAACTTTTATATTTAACAGAACAAATTTTTAAAGGGTACTTTACTCTTGGAGGTTTACTCTTTTTTTGCATTTTTGTCATTTTCGACCGAAAACAGTTAGTAAGCGACACCAAAATGTAGAACAATATCAAATGAGCATAGAACAACCTGGAACAACTTTTATATTTAACAGAACGAATTTTTAAAGGGTACTTTACTCTTGTAGGTACACACTTTTCTTGCATTTTTGTGTCATTTTTTACCGAAAACGGTGCGTCAGTGACACCAAAATGTAGAACAATATCAAATGAGCATAGAACAACCTGGACCAACTTTTATTTTTTCCAGAACAAATTTTTAAAGGGTCCTTTACTCTTGGAGATAGACTCTTTTTTCGCATTTTTGTGTCATTTTCGACCGAAAACAGCTAGTAAGCGACACCAAAATGTAGAACAATATCAAATGAGCATAGAACAACCTGGACCAACTTTTATTTTTTCCAGACAAAATTTTTAAAGGGTCCTTTACTCTTGGAGATAGACTGTTTTTTTTTGCATTATTGTGTCATTTTTGACCGAAAACGGCGCGTCAGCGACCCGAAAATGTAGAACAATATCAAATGAGCATAGAACAACCTGGAACTAGGTTTATTTTTAACATAACAAATTTTTAAACGGTACTTTACTCCGGGAGGTACACACTTTTCTTGCATTTTTGTGTCATTTTTTACCGATAACGGCGAGTTAGCGACACCAAAATGTAGAACAATATTAAATGAGCATAAAACAACCTGGAACAACTTTTATTTTTTCCAGACCAAATTTTTAAAGGGTGCTTTACTCTTGGAGGTAGACTGTTTTTTGCATTATTGTGTCATTTTTGACCGAAATCGGCGGGTCAGCGACACCAAAATGTAGAACAATAACATCCAGGCTTAAAACAACCTGGAACAACTTTTATATTTAACAGAACAAATTTTTAAAGGGTACTTTACTCTTGGAGGTTGACTCTTTTTTTGCATTTTTGTCATTTTCGACCGAAAACAGTTAGTAAGCGACACCAAAATGTAGAACAATATCAAATGAGCATAGAAGAACCTGGATCAACTTTTATTTTTTCCGGAACAATTTTTTAAAGGGTACTTTACTCTTGGATGTAGGCTATATTTTTGCATTGTTGTGTCATTTTTTATCGAAAACGGCGCGTCACCCACACCAAAATGTAGAACAATAACATCCAGGCATAAAACAACCTGGGATGTATGCGACTATGCATAAAAGGATCGCGTGGTTGACTGGGTACAGTCGTCGGAGGAAAATTAGGAGTTCACCTTGTTGGCTAATATATAATGTTTTTATTAACTTAAAGTCTCTTGGGCTTACGCGTCACACTAAACTAACTAATAAAATTAAATGATGTTAAAAGCAACAAAAAAAAAAACTATATATATAGATAGCGAAAGTCGCTCACGGCGAGCACGTGGCTTTAAGGGCCGCGCGAAGGTCACGACGCTGCCCGCAACGGCAATTTTGTGCACGTTCGAAATTCGGTAAACGGTTGGAAGGAAGGAAGAGGTATGCCTAACGCGGGTGCGTTAATGCAATACCTCGGATTAGAGGGATGCAGCGGAATACGCTACCGGCAAGCCGTTGCCGTGTTTAGGAGCACGGTGGGAACGAAGGCGACTGTATTGAAAACGCGCGCGGGGATACGCCGTCACAATCACCAGGCAGGAAGGCAGGGTTAATAAACGAAAAGAAAGGAGATTACTGGAATTAGGCCCGGATGGGCGGTAAGCACAATCTAAAATTGGCACACGGAGTATTGCTAGACTGTCCGTAGACAAATTTCTCAGAACTGCACAAAGCTATAATCGCGTCAACACCGCACAAGGTTCGGATACACAAGGCCGGCGCAAGGCCGTTGCGAGTGAGACGAAACCGTAGAAAAAGCGGTAAACGGAGGTCGAGAATGGGGGTACCACCGTTGGCGTCTAATTGCATTGTACGCCTGTTCAAATTATATAGTGTACCTCTAAAGTACGCATACGCCACCTAAAGGCGCTTCGCGGATTCAAACAGGGACTCCACTCTCAAACATGGGACAACTTTTATATTTAACAGAATAAATTT
Organism: Priocnemis perturbator; assembly: GCA_963942575.1. NCBI lineage: Eukaryota > Metazoa > Arthropoda > Insecta > Hymenoptera > Pompilidae > Priocnemis > Priocnemis perturbator. The sequence goes on along the minus strand of OZ012643.1, from coordinate 4,945,176 downwards.
TCAAAGGGTCCTTTACTCTTGGAGGTAGACTGTATTTTTGCATTATTGTGTCATTTTTGACCGAAATCGGCGCGTCAGCGACACTAAAATGTAGAACAATAACATCCAGGCATAAACCAACCTGGAACAACTTTTATTTTTAACAGAACAAATTTTTAAAGGGTCCTTTACTCTTGGAGGTAGACTCGTTTTTTCCACTTTTGTGTCATTTTCGACCGAAAACGGTGAGTAAGCGACATCAAAATGTAGAACAATAACATCCACGCATAAAACAACCTGGAATAACTTTTATATTTAACAGAACAAATTTTTAAAGCGTCCTTAATCTTGGATATTGACTCTTTTTTTGCATTATTGTGTCATTTTTGACCGAAAACGGCGCGTCAGCGACAACAAAATGTAGAACAATAACATCCAGGCATAAGACAACCTGGAACAACTTTTATTTTTAACAGAACAAATTTTTAAAGCGTACTTTACTCTTGGAGATAGACTCTTTTTTTTTGCATTTTTGTCATTTGCGACCGAAATCGGCGCGTCAGCGACACCAAAATGTAGAATAATAACTTCCAGGCATAAAACAACCTGGAACTAGTTTTATTTTTAACAGAACAAATTTTTAAAGGGTACTTTACTCCGGGAGGTACACACTTTTCTTGCATTTTTGTGTCATTTTTGACCGATAACGGCGAGTTAGCGACACCAAAATGTAGAACAATATTAAATGAGCATAAAACAACCTGGAACAACTTTTATTTTTTCCAGACCAAATTTTTAAAGGGTGCTTTACTCTTGGAGGTAGACTGTTTTTTTGCATTATTGTGTCATTTTTGACCGAAATCGGCGCGTCAGCGACACCAAAATGTAGAACAATAACATCCGGGCATAAAACAACCTGGAACAACTTTTATATTTAACAGAACAAATTTTTAAAGGGTACTTTACTCTTGGAGGTTTACTCTTTTTTTGCATTTTTGTCATTTTCGACCGAAAACAGTTAGTAAGCGACACCAAAATGTAGAACAATATCAAATGAGCATAGAACAACCTGGAACAACTTTTATATTTAAGAGAACGAATTTTTAAAGGGTACTTTACTCTTGTAGGTACACACTTTTCTTGCATTTTTGTGTCATTTTTTACCGAAAACGGTGCGTCAGCGACACCAAAATGTAGAACAATATCAAATGAGCATAGAACAACCTGGACCAATTTTTATTTTTTCCAGACCAAATTTTTAAAGGGTCCTTTACTGTTGGAGGTAGACTGTTTTTTTGCATTATTGTGGCATTATTGATTCAAAACTGCGCGTCAGCGACATCAAAATGTAGAGCAATAACATCCAGGCATAAACCAACCTGAAACAACTTATATTTTTAACCGAACAAATCGTTAAAGGGTACTTTACTCTTGGAGGTAGACTCTTTTTTTTGCATTTTTGTTTCATTTCCGACCGAAAACAGCTAGTAAGCGACACCAAAATGTAGAACAATAACATCCAGGCTTAAAACAACCTGGAACGACTTTTATATTTAACAGAATAAATTTTCAAAGGGTCCTTTACTCTTGGAGGTAGACTGTATTTTTGCATTATTGTGTCATTTTTGACCGAAAACGGCGCGTCAGCGACAACAAAATGTAGAACAGTAACATCCAGGCATAAAACAACCTGGAACAAATTTTATTTTTAACAGAACAAATTTTTAAAGGGTACTTTACTCTTGGAGATGGACTCTTTTTTTGCATTTTTGTCATTTTCGACCGAAAACAGCTAGTAAGCGACACCAAAATGTAGAACAACATCAAATGAGCATAGAACAATCTGAAAAAACTTTTATTTTTTCCGGAACAATTGTTTAAAGGGTACTTTACTCTTGGAGGTAGACTCTTTTTTTGCATTATTGTGTCATTTTTGACCGAAATCGGCGCGTCAGCGACACCACAATGTAGAACAATAACATCCAGGCATAAAACAACCTGGAACAACTTTTATATTTAACAGAACAAATTTTTAAAGGGTACTTTACTCTTGGAGGTTTACTCTTTTTTTGCATTTTTGTCATTTTCGACCGAAAACAGTTAGTAAGCGACACCAAAATGTAGAACAATATCAAATGAGCATAGAACAACCTGGACCAACTTTTATTTTTAACAGAACAAATTTTTAAAGGGTCCTTTACTCTTGGATATTGACTCTTTTTTTGCATTTTTGTGTCATTTTCGACCGAAAACGGCGAGTAAGCGACACCAAAATGTAGAACAATATCAAATGAGCATAGAACACCCTGGACCAACTTTTATGTTTTTCGGAACAAATTTTTAAAGGGTCCTTTACTCTTGGAGATAGACTGTTTTTTTTTGCATTATTGTGTCATTTTTGACCGAAAACAGCGCGTCAGCGACACCAAAATGTAGAACAATATCAAATGAGCATAGAACAACCTGGAACAACTTTTATTTTTTCCGGAACAATTGTTTAAAGGGTACTTTACTCTTGGAGATAGACTCTTTTTTCGCATTTTTGTGTCATTTTCGACCGAAAACAGCTAGTAAGCGACACCAAAATGTAGAACAATATCAAATGAGCATAGAACAACCTGGACCAACTTTTATTTTTTCCAGACAAAATTTTTAAAGGGTCCTTTACTCTTGGAGATAGACTGTTTTTTTTTGCATTATTGTGTCATTTTTGACCGAAAACGGCGCGTCAGCGACCCGAAAATGTAGAACAATATCAAATGAGCATAGAACAACCTGGAACTAGGTTTATTTTTAACATAACAAATTTTTAAACGGTACTTTACTCCGGGAGGTACACACTTTTCTTGCATTTTTGTGTCATTTTTTACCGATAACGGCGAGTTAGCGACACCAAAATGTAGAACAATATTAAATGAGCATAAAACAACCTGGAACAACTTTTATTTTTTCCAGACCAAATTTTTAAAGGGTGCTTTACTCTTGGAGGTAGACTGTTTTTTGCATTATTGTGTCATTTTTGACCGAAATCGGCGGGTCAGCGACACCAAAATGTAGAACAATAACATCCAGGCTTAAAACAACCTGGAACAACTTTTATATTTAACAGAACAAATTTTTAAAGGGTACTTTACTCTTGGAGGTTGACTCTTTTTTTGCATTTTTGTCATTTTCGACCGAAAACAGTTAGTAAGCGACACCAAAATGTAGAACAATATCAAATGAGCATAGAAGAACCTGGATCAACTTTTATTTTTTCCGGAACAATTTTTTAAAGGGTACTTTACTCTTGGATGTAGGCTATATTTTTGCATTGTTGTGTCATTTTTTATCGAAAACGGCGCGTCACCCACACCAAAATGTAGAACAATAACATCCAGGCATAAAACAACCTGGAACAACTTTTATATTTAACAGAACAAATTTTTAAAGGGTACTTTACTCTTGGAGGTTTACTCTTTTTTTGCATTTTTGTCATTTTCGACCGAAAACAGTTAGTAAGCGACACCAAAATGTAGAACAATATCAAATGAGCATAGAACAACCTGGAACAACTTTTATATTTAACAGAACGAATTTTTAAAGGGTACTTTACTCTTGTAGGTACACACTTTTCTTGCATTTTTGTGTCATTTTTTACCGAAAACGGTGCGTCAGTGACACCAAAATGTAGAACAATATCAAATGAGCATAGAACAACCTGGACCAACTTTTATTTTTTCCAGAACAAATTTTTAAAGGGTCCTTTACTCTTGGAGATAGACTCTTTTTTCGCATTTTTGTGTCATTTTCGACCGAAAACAGCTAGTAAGCGACACCAAAATGTAGAACAATATCAAATGAGCATAGAACAACCTGGACCAACTTTTATTTTTTCCAGACAAAATTTTTAAAGGGTCCTTTACTCTTGGAGATAGACTGTTTTTTTTTGCATTATTGTGTCATTTTTGACCGAAAACGGCGCGTCAGCGACCCGAAAATGTAGAACAATATCAAATGAGCATAGAACAACCTGGAACTAGGTTTATTTTTAACATAACAAATTTTTAAACGGTACTTTACTCCGGGAGGTACACACTTTTCTTGCATTTTTGTGTCATTTTTTACCGATAACGGCGAGTTAGCGACACCAAAATGTAGAACAATATTAAATGAGCATAAAACAACCTGGAACAACTTTTATTTTTTCCAGACCAAATTTTTAAAGGGTGCTTTACTCTTGGAGGTAGACTGTTTTTTGCATTATTGTGTCATTTTTGACCGAAATCGGCGGGTCAGCGACACCAAAATGTAGAACAATAACATCCAGGCTTAAAACAACCTGGAACAACTTTTATATTTAACAGAACAAATTTTTAAAGGGTACTTTACTCTTGGAGGTTGACTCTTTTTTTGCATTTTTGTCATTTTCGACCGAAAACAGTTAGTAAGCGACACCAAAATGTAGAACAATATCAAATGAGCATAGAAGAACCTGGATCAACTTTTATTTTTTCCGGAACAATTTTTTAAAGGGTACTTTACTCTTGGATGTAGGCTATATTTTTGCATTGTTGTGTCATTTTTTATCGAAAACGGCGCGTCACCCACACCAAAATGTAGAACAATAACATCCAGGCATAAAACAACCTGGGATGTATGCGACTATGCATAAAAGGATCGCGTGGTTGACTGGGTACAGTCGTCGGAGGAAAATTAGGAGTTCACCTTGTTGGCTAATATATAATGTTTTTATTAACTTAAAGTCTCTTGGGCTTACGCGTCACACTAAACTAACTAATAAAATTAAATGATGTTAAAAGCAACAAAAAAAAAAAACTATATATATAGATAGCGAAAGTCGCTCACGGCGAGCACGTGGCTTTAAGGGCCGCGCGAAGGTCACGACGCTGCCCGCAACGGCAATTTTGTGCACGTTCGAAATTCGGTAAACGGTTGGAAGGAAGGAAGAGGTATGCCTAACGCGGGTGCGTTAATGCAATACCTCGGATTAGAGGGATGCAGCGGAATACGCTACCGGCAAGCCGTTGCCGTGTTTAGGAGCACGGTGGGAACGAAGGCGACTGTATTGAAAACGCGCGCGGGGATACGCCGTCACAATCACCAGGCAGGAAGGCAGGGTTAATAAACGAAAAGAAAGGAGATTACTGGAATTAGGCCCGGATGGGCGGTAAGCACAATCTAAAATTGGCACACGGAGTATTGCTAGACTGTCCGTAGACAAATTTCTCAGAACTGCACAAAGCTATAATCGCGTCAACACCGCACAAGGTTCGGATACACAAGGCCGGCGCAAGGCCGTTGCGAGTGAGACGAAACCGTAGAAAAAGCGGTAAACGGAGGTCGAGAATGGGGGTACCACCGTTGGCGTCTAATTGCATTGTACGCCTGTTCAAATTATATAGTGTACCTCTAAAGTACGCATACGCCACCTAAAGGCGCTTCGCGGATTCAAACAGGGACTCCACTCTCAAACATGGGACAACTTTTATATTTAACAGAATAAATTTTCAAAGGGTCCTTTACTCTTGGAGGTAGACTGTATTTTTGCATTATTGTGTCATTTTTGACCGAAATCGGCGCGTCAGCGACACTAAAATGTAGAACAATAACATCCAGGCATAAACCAACCTGGAACAACTTTTATTTTTAACAGAACAAATTTTTAAAGGGTCCTTTACTCTTGGAGGTAGACTCGTTTTTTCCACTTTTGTGTCATTTTCGACCGAAAACGGTGAGTAAGCGACATCAAAATGTAGAACAATAACATCCACGCATAAAACAACCTGGAATAACTTTTATATTTAACAGAACAAATTTTTAAAGCGTCCTTAATCTTGGATATTGACTCTTTTTTTGCATTATTGTGTCATTTTTTACCGATAACGGCGAGTTAGCGACACCAAAATGTAGAACAATATTAAATGAGCATAAAACAACCTGGAACAACTTTTATTTTTTCCAGAATAATTGTTTAAAGGGTACTTTACTCTTGGAGGTAGACTGTTTTTTTGCATTATTGTGTCATTTTTGACCGAAATCGGCGCGTCAGCGACACCAAAATGTAGAACAATAACATCCAGGCATAAAACAACCTAGAACAACTTTTATATTTAACAGAACAAATTTTTAAAGCGTACTTTACTCTTGGAGGTTGACTCTTTTTTTGCATTTTAGTCATTTTCGACCGAAAACAGTTAGTAAGCGACACCAAAATGTAGAACAACATCAAATGAGCATAGAACAACCTGAAAAAACTTTTATTTTTTCCGGAACAATTGTTTAAAGGGTACTTTACTCTTGGAGGTAGACTCTTTTTTTGCATTTTTGTCATTTTCGACCGAAAACGGCGAGTAAGCGACACCAAAATGTAGAACAATATGAAATGAGCATAGAACAACCTGAAAAAACTTTTATTTTTTCCGGAACAATTGTTTAAATGGTACTTTACTCTTGGAGGTAGACTCTTTTTTTGCATTTTTGTGTAATTTTCGACCGAAAACGGCGCGGCAGCGACACCAAAATGTAGAACAATATTAAATGAGCATAGAAAAACCTGGAACAACTTTTATATTTAACAGAATAAATTTTCAAAGGGTCCTTTACTCTTGGAGGTAGACTGTATTTTTGCATTATTGTGTCATTTTTGACCGAAAACGGCGCGTCAGCGACAACAAAATGTAGAACAATAACATCCAGGCATAAGACAACCTGGAACAACTTTTATTTTTAACAGAACAAATTTTTAAAGCGTACTTTACTCTTGGAGATAGACTCTTTTTTTTTGCATTTTTGTCATTTGCGACCGAAATCGGCGCGTCAGCGACACCAAAATGTAGAATAATAACTTCCAGGCATAAAACAACCTGGAACTAGTTTTATTTTTAACAGAACAAATTTTTAAAGGGTACTTTACTCTTGTAGGTACACACTTTTCTTGCATTTTTGTGTCATTTTTTACCGAAAACGGTGCGTCAGCGACACCAAAATGTAGAACAATATCAAATGAGCATAGAACAACCTGGACCAATTTTTATTTTTTCCAGACCAAATTTTTAAAGGGTCCTTTACTGTTGGAGGTAGACTGTTTTTTTGCATTATTGTGGCATTATTGATTCAAAACTGCGCGTCAGCGACATCAAAATGTAGAGCAATAACATCCAGGCATAAACCAACCTGAAACAACTTATATTTTTAACCGAACAAATCGTTAAAGGGTACTTTACTCTTGGAGGTAGACTCTTTTTTTTGCATTTTTGTTTCATTTCCGACCGAAAACAGCTAGTAAGCGACACCAAAATGTAGAACAATAACATCCAGGCTTAAAACAACCTGGAACGACTTTTATATTTAACAGAATAAATTTTCAAAGGGTCCTTTACTCTTGGAGGTAGACTGTATTTTTGCATTATTGTGTCATTTTTGACCGAAAACGGCGCGTCAGCGACAACAAAATGTAGAACAGTAACATCCAGGCATAAAACAACCTGGAACAAATTTTATTTTTAACAGAACAAATTTTTAAAGGGTACTTTACTCTTGGAGATGGACTCTTTTTTTGCATTTTTGTCATTTTCGACCGAAAACAGCTAGTAAGCGACACCAAAATGTAGAACAACATCAAATGAGCATAGAACAATCTGAAAAAACTTTTATTTTTTCCGGAACAATTGTTTAAAGGGTACTTTACTCTTGGAGGTAGACTCTTTTTTTGCATTATTGTGTCATTTTTGACCGAAATCGGCGCGTCAGCGACACCACAATGTAGAACAATAACATCCAGGCATAAAACAACCTGGAACAACTTTTATATTTAACAGAACAAATTTTTAAAGGGTACTTTACTCTTGGAGGTTTACTCTTTTTTTGCATTTTTGTCATTTTCGACCGAAAACAGTTAGTAAGCGACACCAAAATGTAGAACAATATCAAATGAGCATAGAACAACCTGGACCAACTTTTATTTTTAACAGAACAAATTTTTAAAGGGTCCTTTACTCTTGGATATTGACTCTTTTTTTGCATTTTTGTGTCATTTTCGACCGAAAACGGCGAGTAAGCGACACCAAAATGTAGAACAATATCAAATGAGCATAGAACACCCTGGACCAACTTTTATGTTTTTCGGAACAAATTTTTAAAGGGTCCTTTACTCTTGGAGATAGACTGTTTTTTTTTGCATTATTGTGTCATTTTTGACCGAAAACAGCGCGTCAGCGACACCAAAATGTAGAACAATATCAAATGAGCATAGAACAACCTGGAACAACTTTTATTTTTTCCGGAACAATTGTTTAAAGGGTACTTTACTCTTGGATGTAGACTCTTTTTTTGCATTTTTGTGTCATTTTCGACCGAAAACAGTGAGTAAGCGACACCAAAATGTAGAGCAATAACATCCAGGCATAAAACAACCTGGAACAACTTTTATTTTTAACAGAACAAATTTTTAAAGCGTCCTTTACTCTTGGAGGTAGACTATTTTTTTGCGTTATTGTGTCATTTTTGATCGAAAACGCCGCGTCACCCACACCAAAATGTAGAACAATAACATCCAGGCATAAAGCAACCTGGGACAACTTTTATATTTAACAGAATAAATTTTCAAAGGCTCCTTTACTCTTGGAGGTAGGCTATTTTTTTGCATTGTTGTGTCATTTTTGATCGAAAACGGCGCGTCACCCACACCAAAATGTAGAACAATAACATCCAGGCATAAAACAACCTGGGACAACTTTTATATTTAACAGAATAAATTTTCAAAGGGTCCTTTACTCTTGGAGGTAGACTGTATTTTTGCATTATTGTGTCATTTTTGACCGAAATCGGCGCGTCAGCGACACCAAAATGTAGAACAATAACATCCAGGCATAAAACAACCTAGAACAACTTTTATATTTAACAGAACAAATTTTTAAAGGGTACTTTACTCTTGGAGATGGACTCTTTTTTTGCATTTTTGTCATTTTCGACCGAAAACGGCATGTCAGCGACACCAAAATGTAGAACAACATCAAATGAGCATAGAACAACCTGAAAAAACTTTTATTTTTTCCGGAACAATTGTTTAAAGGGTACTTTATTCTTGGAGGTAGACTCTTTTTTTGCAGTTTTGTGTCATTTTCGACCGAAAACGGCGAGTAAGCGACACCAAAATGTAGAACAATATTAAATGAGCATAGAAAAACCTGGAACAACTTTTATTTTTTCCGGAACAAATTTTCAAAGGGTACTTTACTCTTGGAGATAGACTGTTTTTTTTAATAATTGTGTCATTTTTGACCGAAAACGGCATGTCAGCGACACCAAAATGTAGAACAATAACATACAGGCATAAAACAACCTGGAACAACTTTTATTTTTTCCAGACCAAATTTTCAAAGGGTCCTTTACTCTTGGAGGTAGACTGTTTTTTTGCATTATTGTGTCATTTTTGACCGAAATCGGCGCGTCAGCGACACCAAAATGTAGAACGATAACATCCAGGCATAAAACAACCTAGAACAACTTTTATATTTAACAGAACAAATTTTTAAAGCGTACTTTACTCTTGGAGGTTGACTCTTTTTTTGCATTTTAGTCATTTTCGACCGAAAACAGTTAGTAAGCGACACCAAAATGTAGAACAACATCAAATGAGCATAGAACAACCTGAAAAAACTTTTATTTTTTCCGGAACAATTGTTTAAAGGGTACTTTACTCTTGGAGGTAGACTCTTTTTTTGCATTTTTGTCATTTTCGACCGAAAACGGCGAGTAAGCGACACCAAAATGTAGAACAATATGAAATGAGCATAGAACAACCTGAAAAAACTTTTATTTTTTCCGGAACAATTGTTTAAATGGTACTTTACTCTTGTAGGTAGACTCTTTTTTTGCATTTTTGTGTAATTTTCGACCGAAAACGGCGCGGCAGCGACACCAAAATGTAGAACAATATTAAATGAGCATAGAAAAACCTGGAACAACTTTTATATTTAACAGAATAAATTTTCAAAGGGTCCTTTACTCTTGGAGGTAGACTGTATTTTTGCATTATTGTGTCATTTTTGACCGAAAACGGCGCGTCAGCGACAACAAAATGTAGAACAATAACATCCAGGCATAAGACAACCTGGAACAACTTTTATTTTTAACAGAACAAATTTTTAAAGCGTACTTTACTCTTGGAGATAGACTCTTTTTTTTTGCATTTTTGTCATTTGCGACCGAAATCGGCGCGTCAGCGACACCAAAATGTAGAATAATAACTTCCAGGCATAAAACAACCTGGAACTAGTTTTATTTTTAACAGAACAAATTTTTAAAGGGTACTTTACTCCGGGAGGTACACACTTTTCTTGCATTTTTGTGTCATTTTTGACCGATAACGGCGAGTTAGCGACACCAAAATGTAGAACAATATTAAATGAGCATAAAACAACCTGGAACAACTTTTATTTTTTCCAGACCAAATTTTTAAAGGGTGCTTTACTCTTGGAGGTAGACTGTTTTTTTGCATTATTGTGTCATTTTTGACCGAAATCGGCGCGTCAGCGACACCAAAATGTAGAACAATAACATCCAGGCATAAAACAACCTAGAACAACTTTTATATTTAACAGAACAAATTTTTAAAGGGTACTTTACTCTTGGAGGTTGACTCTTTTTTTGCATTTTAGTCATTTTCGACCGAAAACAGTTAGTAAGCGACACCAAAATGTTGAACAATATCAAATGAGCATAGAACAACCTGGACCAACTTTTATTGTTTCCAGAACAAATTTTTAAAGGTCCTTTACTCTTGGTAGTAGACTATTTTTTCGCATTTTTGTGTCGTTTTCGACCGAAAACAGCTAGTAAGCGACACCAAAATGTAGAACAATATCAAATGAGCATAGAACAACCTGGACCAATTTTTATTTTTTCCAGACCAAATTTTTAAAGGGTCCTTTACTCTTGGAGAGACTGTTTTTTTTGCATTATTGTGTCATTTTTGACCGAAAACGGTGCGTCAGCGACACCAAAATGTAGAACAATATCAAATGAGCATAGAACAACCTGGAACAACTTTTACTTTTTCCGGAACAAATTTATAAAGGGTCCTTTACTCTTGGAGGTAAACTGTTTTTTACATTATTTTGTCATTTTTTACCGGAAACGGCGAGTTAGCGACACCAAAATGTAGAACAATATCAAATGAGCATAGAACAACCTGGCACAACTTTTATTTTTTCCGGAATAATTTTTTAAAGGGTACTTTACTCTTGGAGGTAGACTCTTTTTTGCATTTTTGTGTCATTTTCGACCGAAAACGGTGAGTAAGCCACACCAAAATATAGAACAATAGTAAATGAGCATAGAACAACCTGGAACAACTTTTATTTTTTCCAGACCAAATTTTTAAAGGGTCCTTTACTGTTGGAGGTAGACTGTTTTTTTGCATTATTGTGGCATTTTTGATTCAAAACTGCGCGTGAGCGACATCAAAATGTAGAGCAATAACATCCAGGCATAAACCAACCTGGAACAACTTATATTTTTAACCGAACAAATCGTTAAAGGGTACTTTACTCTTGGAGGTAGACTCTTTTTTTTGCATTTTTGTTTCATTTTCGACCGAAAACAGCTAGTAAGCGACACCAAAATGTAGAACAATAACATCCAGGCTTAAAACAACCTGGAACGACTTTTATATTTAACAGAATAAATTTTCAAAGGGTCCTTTACTCTTGGAGGTAGACTGTATTTTTGCATTATTGTGTCATTTTCGACCGAAAACAGCTAGTAAGCGACACCAAAATGTAGAACAACATCAAATGAGCATAGAACAATCTGAAAAAACTTTTATTTTTTCCGGAACAATTGTTTAAAGGGTACTTTACTCTTGGAGGTAGACTCTTTTTTTGCATTATTGTGTCATTTTTGACCGAAATCGGCGCGTCAGCGACACCACAATGTAGAACAATAACATCCAGGCATAAAACAACCTGGAACAACTTTTATATTTAACAGAACAAATTTTTAAAGGGTACTTTACTCTTGGAGGTTTACTCTTTTTTTGCATTTTTGTCATTTTCGACCGAAAACAGTTAGTAAGCGACACCAAAATGTAGAACAATATCAAATGAGCATAGAACAACCTGGAACAACTTTTATATTTAAGAGAACGAATTTTTAAAGGGTACTTTACTCTTGTAGGTACACACTTTTCTTGCATTTTTGTGTCATTTTTTACCGAAAACGGTGCGTCAGCGACACCAAAATGTAGAACAATATCAAATGAGCATAGAACAACCTGGACCAATTTTTATTTTTTCCAGACCAAATTTTTAAAGGGTCCTTTACTGTTGGAGGTAGACTGTTTTTTTGCATTATTGTGGCATTATTGATTCAAAACTGCGCGTCAGCGACATCAAAATGTAGAGCAATAACATCCAGGCATAAACCAACCTGAAACAACTTATATTTTTAACCGAACAAATTTTTAAAGGGTACTTTACTCTTGGAGGTTTACTCTTTTTTTGCATTTTTGTCATTTTCGACCGAAAACAGTTAGTAAGCGACACCAAAATGTAGAACAATATCAAATGAGCATAGAACAACCTGGACCAACTTTTATTTTTAACAGAACAAATTTTTAAAGGGTACTTTACTCTTGGATATTGACTCTTTTTTTGCATTATTGTGTCATTTTTGACCGAAAACGGCGCGTCAGCGACAACAAAATGTAGAACAGTAACATCCAGGCATAAAACAACCTGGAACAATTTTTATTTTTAACAGAACAAATTTTTAAAGCGTCCTTTACTCTTGGATATTGACTCTTTTTTTGCATTTTTGTGTCATTTTCGACCGAAAACGGCGAGTAAGCGACACCAAAATGTAGAACAATATCAAATGAGCATAGAACACCCTGGACCAACTTTTATGTTTTTCGGAACAAATTTTTAAAGGGTCCTTTACTCTTGGAGATAGACTGTTTTTTTTTGCATTATTGTGTCATTTTTGACCGAAAACAGCGCGTCAGCGACACCAAAATGTAGAACAATATCAAATGAGCATAGAACAACCTGGAACAACTTTTATTTTTTCCGGAACAATTGTTTAAAGGGTACTTTACTCTTGGATGTAGACTCTTTTTTTGCATTTTTGTGTCATTTTCGACCGAAAACAGTGAGTAAGCGACACCAAAATGTAGAGCAATAACATCCAGGCATAAAACAACCTGGAACAACTTTTATTTTTAACAGAACAAATTTTTAAAGCGTCCTTTACTCTTGGAGGTAGACTATTTTTTTGCGTTATTGTGTCATTTTTGATCGAAAACGCCGCGTCACCCACACCAAAATGTAGAACAATAACATCCAGGCATAAAGCAACCTGGGACAACTTTTATATTTAACAGAATAAATTTTCAAAGGCTCCTTTACTCTTGGAGGTAGGCTATTTTTTTGCATTGTTGTGTCATTTTTGATCGAAAACGGCGCGTCACCCACACCAAAATGTAGAACAATAACATCCAGGCATAAAACAACCTGGGACAACTTTTATATTTAACAGAATAAATTTTCAAAGGGTCCTTTACTCTTGGAGGTAGACTGTATTTTTGCATTATTGTGTCATTGTTGACCGAAAACGGCGCGTCAGCGACAACAAAATGTAGAACAGTAACATCCAGGCATAAAACAACCTGGAACAACTTTTATTTTTAACAGAACAAATTTTTAAAGGGTACTTTACTCTTGGAGGTAGACTCTTTTTTTTGCATTTTTGTTTCATTTTCGACCGAAAACAGCTAGTAAGCGACACCAAAATGTAGAACAATAACATCCAGGCTTAAAACAACCTGGAACGACTTTTATATTTAACAGAATAAATTTTCAAAGGGTCCTTTACTCTTGGAGGTAGACTGTATTTTTGCATTATTGTGTCATTTTCGACCGAAAACAGCTAGTAAGCGACACCAAAATGTAGAACAACATCAAATGAGCATAGAACAATCTGAAAAAACTTTTATTTTTTCCGGAACAATTGTTTAAAGGGTACTTTACTCTTGGAGGTAGACTCTTTTTTTGCATTATTGTGTCATTTTTGACCGAAATCGGCGCGTCAGCGACACCACAATGTAGAACAATAACATCCAGGCATAAAACAACCTGGAACAACTTTTATATTTAACAGAACAAATTTTTAAAGGGTACTTTACTCTTGGAGGTTTACTCTTTTTTTGCATTTTTGTCATTTTCGACCGAAAACAGTTAGTAAGCGACACCAAAATGTAGAACAATATCAAATGAGCATAGAACAACCTGGAACAACTTTTATATTTAAGAGAACGAATTTTTAAAGGGTACTTTACTCTTGTAGGTACACACTTTTCTTGCATTTTTGTGTCATTTTTTACCGAAAACGGTGCGTCAGCGACACCAAAATGTAGAACAATATCAAATGAGCATAGAACAACCTGGACCAATTTTTATTTTTTCCAGACCAAATTTTTAAAGGGTCCTTTACTGTTGGAGGTAGACTGTTTTTTTGCATTATTGTGGCATTATTGATTCAAAACTGCGCGTCAGCGACATCAAAATGTAGAGCAATAACATCCAGGCATAAACCAACCTGAAACAACTTATATTTTTAACCGAACAAATTTTTAAAGGGTACTTTACTCTTGGAGGTTTACTCTTTTTTTGCATTTTTGTCATTTTCGACCGAAAACAGTTAGTAAGCGACACCAAAATGTAGAACAATATCAAATGAGCATAGAACAACCTGGACCAACTTTTATTTTTAACAGAACAAATTTTTAAAGGGTACTTTACTCTTGGATATTGACTCTTTTTTTGCATTATTGTGTCATTTTTGACCGAAAACGGCGCGTCAGCGACAACAAAATGTAGAACAGTAACATCCAGGCATAAAACAACCTGGAACAATTTTTATTTTTAACAGAACAAATTTTTAAAGCGTCCTTTACTCTTGGATATTGACTCTTTTTTTGCATTTTTGTGTCATTTTCGACCGAAAACGGCGAGTAAGCGACACCAAAATGTAGAACAATATCAAATGAGCATAGAACACCCTGGACCAACTTTTATGTTTTTCGGAACAAATTTTTAAAGGGTCCTTTACTCTTGGAGATAGACTGTTTTTTTTTGCATTATTGTGTCATTTTTGACCGAAAACAGCGCGTCAGCGACACCAAAATGTAGAACAATATCAAATGAGCATAGAACAACCTGGAACAACTTTTATTTTTTCCGGAACAATTGTTTAAAGGGTACTTTACTCTTGGATGTAGACTCTTTTTTTGCATTTTTGTGTCATTTTCGACCGAAAACAGTGAGTAAGCGACACCAAAATGTAGAGCAATAACATCCAGGCATAAAACAACCTGGAACAACTTTTATTTTTAACAGAACAAATTTTTAAAGCGTCCTTTACTCTTGGAGGTAGACTATTTTTTTGCGTTATTGTGTCATTTTTGATCGAAAACGCCGCGTCACCCACACCAAAATGTAGAACAATAACATCCAGGCATAAAGCAACCTGGGACAACTTTTATATTTAACAGAATAAATTTTCAAAGGCTCCTTTACTCTTGGAGGTAGGCTATTTTTTTGCATTGTTGTGTCATTTTTGATCGAAAACGGCGCGTCACCCACACCAAAATGTAGAACAATAACATCCAGGCATAAAACAACCTGGGACAACTTTTATATTTAACAGAATAAATTTTCAAAGGGTCCTTTACTCTTGGAGGTAGACTGTATTTTTGCATTATTGTGTCATTGTTGACCGAAAACGGCGCGTCAGCGACAACAAAATGTAGAACAGTAACATCCAGGCATAAAACAACCTGGAACAACTTTTATTTTTAACAGAACAAATTTTTAAAGGGTACTTTACTCTTGGAGGTAGACTCTTTTTTTTGCATTTTTGTTTCATTTTCGACCGAAAACAGCTAGTAAGCGACACCAAAATGTAGAACAATAACATCCAGGCTTAAAACAACCTGGAACGACTTTTATATTTAACAGAATAAATTTTCAAAGGGTCCTTTACTCTTGGAGGTAGACTGTATTTTTGCATTATTGTGTCATTTTCGACCGAAAACAGCTAGTAAGCGACACCAAAATGTAGAACAACATCAAATGAGCATAGAACAATCTGAAAAAACTTTTATTTTTTCCGGAACAATTGTTTAAAGGGTACTTTACTCTTGGAGGTAGACTCTTTTTTTGCATTATTGTGTCATTTTTGACCGAAATCGGCGCGTCAGCGACACCACAATGTAGAACAATAACATCCAGGCATAAAACAACCTGGAACAACTTTTATATTTAACAGAACAAATTTTTAAAGGGTACTTTACTCTTGGAGGTTTACTCTTTTTTTGCATTTTTGTCATTTTCGACCGAAAACAGTTAGTAAGCGACACCAAAATGTAGAACAATATCAAATGAGCATAGAACAACCTGGAACAACTTTTATATTTAAGAGAACGAATTTTTAAAGGGTACTTTACTCTTGTAGGTACACACTTTTCTTGCATTTTTGTGTCATTTTTTACCGAAAACGGTGCGTCAGCGACACCAAAATGTAGAACAATATCAAATGAGCATAGAACAACCTGGACCAATTTTTATTTTTTCCAGACCAAATTTTTAAAGGGTCCTTTACTGTTGGAGGTAGACTGTTTTTTTGCATTATTGTGGCATTATTGATTCAAAACTGCGCGTCAGCGACATCAAAATGTAGAGCAATAACATCCAGGCATAAACCAACCTGAAACAACTTATATTTTTAACCGAACAAATTTTTAAAGGGTACTTTACTCTTGGAGGTTTACTCTTTTTTTGCATTTTTGTCATTTTCGACCGAAAACAGTTAGTAAGCGACACCAAAATGTAGAACAATATCAAATGAGCATAGAACAACCTGGACCAACTTTTATTTTTAACAGAACAAATTTTTAAAGGGTACTTTACTCTTGGATATTGACTCTTTTTTTACATTATTGTGTCATTTTTGACCGAAAACGGCGCGTCAGCGACAACAAAATGTAGAACAGTAACATCCAGGCATAAAACAACCTGGAACAATTTTTATTTTTAACAGAACAAATTTTTAAAGCGTCCTTTACTCTTGGATATTGACTCTTTTTTTGCATTTTTGTGTCATTTTCGACCGAAAACGGCGAGTAAGCGACACCAAAATGTAGAACAATATCAAATGAGCATAGAACACCCTGGACCAACTTTTATGTTTTTGGGAACAAATTTTTAAAGGGTCCTTTACTCTTGGAGATAGACTGTTTTTTTTTGCATTATTGTGTCATTTTTGACCGAAAACAGCGCGTCAGCGACACCAAAATGTAGAACAATATCAAATGAGCATAGAACAACCTGGAACAACTTTTATTTTTTCCGGAACAATTGTTTAAAGGGTACTTTACTCTTGGATGTAGACTCTTTTTTTGCATTTTTGTGTCATTTTCGACCGAAAACAGTGAGTAAGCGACACCAAAATGTAGAGCAATAACATCCAGGCATAAAACAACCTGGAACAACTTTTATTTTTAACAGAACAAATTTTTAAAGCGTCCTTTACTCTTGGAGATGGACTGTATTTTTGCATTATTGTGTCATTGTTGACCGAAAACGGCGCGTCAGCGACAACAAAATGTAGAACAGTAACATCCAGGCATAAAACAACCTGGATCAACTTTTATTTTTAACAGGACAAATTTTTAAAGGGTACTTTACTCTTGGAGATGGACACTTTTTTTGCATTTTTGTCATTTTCGACCGAAAACGGCGAGTAAGCGACACCAAAATGTAGAACAATATTAAATGAGCATAGAAAAACCTGGAACAACTTTTATTTTTTCAGGAACAAATTTTCAAAGGGTACTTTACTCTTGGAGATAGACTCTTTTTTTTAATAATTGTGTCATTTTTGACCGAAAACGGCATGTCAGCGACACCAAAATATAGAACAACATCAAATGAGCATAGAACAACCTGAACAAACTTTTATTTTTTCCGGAACAATTTTTTAAAGGGTCCTTTACTTTTGGAGGTACACTGTTTTTTTGCATTATTGTGGCATTTTTGATCGAAATCGGCGCGTCAGCGACATTAACAACAAATCGTTAAAGGGTACTTTACTCTTGGAGGTAGAATCTTTTTTTTGCATTTTTGTTTCATTTTCGACCGAAAACAGCTAGTAAGCGACACCAAAATGTAGAACAATATCAAATGAGCATAGAACAACCTGGAACAACTTTTATTTTTTCCGGAACAAATTTATAAAGGGCCCTTTACTCTTGGAGGTAAACTGTTTTTTTCATTATTATGTCATTTTTTACCGAAAACGGCGAGGTAGCGACACCAAGATGTAGAACAATATTAAATGAGCATAGAACAACCTGAAACACCTTTTATTTTTTCCAGACCAAATTTTTAAAGGGTCCTTTACTCTTGAATGTAGACTGTTTTTTTTTTTGCATTATTGTGTCATTTTTGACCGAAAACGGCGCGTCAGCGACACCAAAATGTAGAACAATATCAAATGAGCATAGAACAACCTGGAACAACTTTTATTTTTTCCGGAACAAATTTATAAAGGCCCTTTACTCTTGGAGGTAAACTGTTTTTTTCATTATTATGTCATTTTTTACCGGAAACGGCGAGGTAGCGACACCAAGATGTAGAACAATATTAAATGAGCATAGAACAACCTGAAACACCTTTTATTTTTTCCAGACCAAATTTTTAAAGGGTCCTTTACTCTTGAATGTAGACTCTTTTTTTGCATTTTTGTGTCATTTTCGACCGAAAACGGCGAGTAAACGACACCAAAATGTAGAATAATAACTTCCAGGCATAAAACAACCTGGAACTAGTTTTATTTTTAACAGAACAAATTTTTAAAGGGTACTTTACTCCGGGAGGTACACACTTTTCTTGCATTTTTGTGTCATTTTTGACCGATAACGGCGAGTTAGCGACACCAAAATGTAGAACAATATTAAATGAGCATAGAAAAACATGGAACAACATTTATATTTAACAGAATAAATTTTTAAAGGGTCCTTTACTCTTGGAGGTAGACTGTATTTTTGCATTATTGTGTCATTTTTGACCGAAAACGGCGCGTCAGCGACAACAAAATGTAGAACAATAACATCCAGGCATAAGACAACCTGGAACAACTTTTATTTTTAACAGAACAAATTTTTAAAGCGTACTTTACTCTTGGAGATAGACTCTTTTTTTTGCATTTTTGTCATTTGCGACCGAAATCGGCGCGTCAGCGACACCAAAATGTAGAATAATAACTTCCAGGCATAAAACAACCTGGAACTAGTTTTATTTTTAACAGAACAAATTTTTAAAGGGTACTTTACTCCGGGAGGTACACATTTTTCTTGCATTTTTGTGTCATTTTTGACCGATAACGGCGAGTTAGCGACATCAAAATGTAGAACAATATTAAATGAGCATAAAACAACCTGGAACAACTTTTATTTTTTCCAGACCAAATTTTTAAAGGGTGCTTTACTCTTGGTGGTAGACTGTTTTTTTGCATTATTGTGTCATTTTTGACCGAAATCGGCGCGTCAGCGACACCAAAATGTAGAACAATAACATCCAGGCATAAAACAACCTAGAACAACTTTTATATTTAACAGAACAAATTTTTAAAGGGTACTTTACTCTTGGAGGTTGACTCTTTTTTTGCATTTTAGTCATTTTCGACCGAGAACAGTTAGTAAGCGACACCAAAATGTAGAACAACATCAAATGAGCATAGAACAACCTGAAAAAACTTTTATTTTTTCCGGAACAATTGTTTAAAAGGTACTTTACTCTTGGAGGTAGACTCTTTTTTTGCATTTTTGTGTCATTTGTGATCGAAAACGGCGCGTCACCCACACCAAAATGTAGAACAATAACATCCAGGCATAAAACAACCTGGGACAACTTTTATATTTAACAGAATAAATTTTCAAAGGGTCCTTTACTCTTGGAGGTAGACTGTATTTTTGCATTATTGTGTCATTTTGACCGAAAACGGCGCGTCAGCGGTAACAAAATGTAGAACAGTAACATCCAGGCATAAAACAACCTGGATCAACTTTTATTTTTAACAGGACAAATTTTTAAAGGGTACTTTACTTTTGGAGATGGACACTTTTTTTGCATTTTTGTCATTTTCGACCGAAAACGGCGAGTAAGCGACACCAAAATGTAGAACAATATTAAATGAGCATAGAACAACCTGGAAGAACTTTTATTTTTTCCAGACCAAATTTTCAAAGGGTCCTTTACTCTTGGACGTAGACTGTTTTTTTTGCATTATTGTGGCATTTTTGATCGAAAACGGCGCGTCAGCGAAATCAAAATGTAGAGCAATAACATCCAGGCATAAAACAACCTGGAACAACTTTTATTTTTAACAGAACAAATTTTTAAAGCGTCCTTTACTCTTGGATATTGACTCTTTTTTTGCATTATTGTGTCATTTTTGACCGAAAACGGCGCGTCAGCGACAACAAAATGTAGAACAGTAACATCCAGGCATAAAACAACCTGGAACAATTTTTATTTTTAACAGAACAAATTTTTAAAGGGTCCTTTACTCTTGGATATTGACTCTTTTTTTGCATTTTTGTGTCATTTTCGACCGAAAACGGCGAGTAAGCGACACCAAAATGTAGAACAATATCAAATGAGCATAGAACACCCTGGACCAACTTTTATGTTTTTCGGAACAAATTTTTAAAGGGTCCTTTACTCTTGGAGATAGACTGTTTTTTTTTTGCATTATTGTGTCATTTTTGACCGAAAACAGCGCGTCAACGACACCAAAATGTAGAACAATATCAAATGAGCATAGAACAACCTGGAACAACTTTTATTTTTTCCGGAACAATTGTTTAAAGGGTACTTTACTCTTGGATGTAGACTCTTTTTTTGCATTTTTGTGTCATTTTCGACCGAAAACGGTGAGTAAGCGACACCAAAATATAGAACAATAGTAAATGAGCATAGAACAACCTGGAACAACTTTTATTTTTTCCAGACCAAATTTTTAAAGGGTCCTTTACTCTTGGAGGTAGACTGTTTTTTTGCATTATTGTGGCATTTTTGATCGAAAACGGCGCGTCAGCGACATCAAAATGTAGAGCAATAACATCCAGGCATAAAACAACCTGGAACAACTTTTATTTGTAACAGAACAAATTTTTAAAGGGTACTTTACTCTTGGAGGTAGACTATTTTTTTGCGTGTATTGTGTCATTTTTGATCGAAAACGCCGCGTCACCCACACCAAAATGTAGAACAATAACATCCAGGCATAAAGCAACCTGGGACAACTTTTATATTTAACAGAATAAATTTTCAAAGACTCCTTTACTCTTGGAGGTAGGCTATTTTTTGCATTGTTGTGTCATTTTTGATCGAAAACGGCGCGTCACCCACACCAAAATGTAGAACAATAACATCCAGGCATAAAACAACCTGGGACAACTTTTATATTTAACAGAATAAATTTTCAAAGGGTCCTTTACTCTTGGAGGTAGACTGTATTTTTGCATTATTGTGTCATTTTTGACCGAAAACGGCGCGTCAGCGGTAACAAAATGTAGAACAGTAACATCCAGGCATAAAACAACCTGGATCAACTTTTATTTTTAACAGGACAAATTTTTAAAGGGTACTTTACTCTTGGAGATGGACACTTTTTTTGCATTTTTGTCATTTTCGACCGAAAACGGCGAGTAAGCGACACCAAAATGTAGAATAATAACTTCCAGGCATAAAACAACCTAGAACAACTTTTATATTTAACAGAACAAATTTTTAAAGGGTACTTTACTCCGGGAGGTACACACTTTTCTTGCATTTTTGTGTCATTTTTGACCGATAACGGCGAGTCAGCGACACCAAAATGTAGAACAATAACATCCAGGCATAAAACAACCTAGAACAACTTTTATATTTAACAGAACAAATTTTTAAAGGGTACTTTACTCTTGGAGGTTGACTCTTTTTTTGCATTTTAGTCATTTTCGACCGAGAACAGTTAGTAAGCGATACCAAAATGTAGAACAACATCAAATGAGCATAGAACAACCTGAAAAAACTTTTATTTTTTCCGGAACAATTGTTTAAAAGGTACTTTACTCTTGGAGGTAGACCCTTTTTTTGCATTTTTGTGTCATTTTCGACCGAAAACGGCGAGTAAACGACACCAAAATGTAGAATAATAACTTCCAGGCATAAAACAACCTGGAACTAGTTTTATTTTTAACAGAACAAATTTTTAAAGGGTACTTTACTCCGGGAGGTACACACTTTTCTTGCATTTTTGTGTCATTTTTGACCGATAACGGCGAGTTAGCGACACCAAAATGTAGAACAATATTAAATGAGCATAGAAAAACCTGGAACAACTTTTATATTTAACAGAATAAATTTTTAAAGGGTCCTTTACTCTTGGAGGTAGACTGTATTTTTGCATTATTGTGTCATTTTTGACCGAAAACGGCGCGTCAGCGACAACAAAATGTAGAACAATAACATCCAGGCATAAGACAACCTGGAACAACTTTTATTTTTAACAGAACAAATTTTTAAAGCGTACTTTACTCTTGGAGATAGACTCTTTTTTTTGCATTTTTGTCATTTGCGACCGAAATCGGCGCGTCAGCGACACCAAAATGTAGAACAATAACATCCAGGCATAAAACAACCTAGAAAAACTTTTATATTTAACAGAACAAATTTTTAAGGGGTACTTTACTCTTGGAGGTAAACTGTTTTTTTCATTATTATGTCATTTTTTACCGGAAACGGCGAGGTAGCGACACCAAGATGTAGAACAATATTAAATGAGCATAGAACAACCTGAAACAACTTTTATTTTTTCCGGAACAAATTTTCAAAGGGTACTTTACTCTTGAATGTAGACTGTTTTTTTTTTTGCATTATTGTGTCATTTTTGACCGAAAACGGCGCGTCAGCGACAACAAAATGTAGAGCAATAACATCCAGGCATAAGACAACCTGGAACTAGTTTTATTTTTAACAGAACAAATTTTTAAAGGGTACTTTACTCCGGGAGGTACACACTTTTCTTGCATTTTTGTGTCATTTTTCACCGATAACGGCGAGTTAGCGACATCAAAATGTAGAACAATAACATCCAGGCATAAGACAACCTGGAACAACTTTTATTTTTAACAGAACAAATTTTTAAAGCGTACTTTACTCTTGGAGATAGACTCTTTTTTTGCATTTTTGTCATTTGCGACCGAAATCGGCGCGTCAGCGACACCAAAATGTAGAATAATAACTTCCAGGCATAAAACAACCTGGAACTACTTTTATTTTTAACAGAACAAATTTTTAAAGGGTACTTTACTCCGGGAGGTACACACTTTTCTTGCATTTTTGTGTCATTTTTGACCGATAACGGCGAGTTAGCGACACCAAAATGTAGAACAATATTAAATGAGCATAAAACAACCTGGAACAACTTTTATTTTTTCCAGACCAAATTTTTAAAGGGTGCTTTAATCTTGGAGGTAGACTGTTTTTTTGCATTATTGTGTCATTTTTGACCGAAATCGGCGCGTCAGCGACACCAAAATGTAGAACAATAACATCCAGGCATAAGACAACCTGGAACAACTTTTATTTTTAACAGAACAAATTTTTAAAGCGTACTTTACTCTTGGAGATAGACTCTTTTTTTGCATTTTAGTCATTTTCGACCGAAAACAGTTAGTAAGCGACACCAAAATGTAGAACAACATCAAATGAGCATAGAACAACCTGAAAAAACTTTTATTTTTTCCGGAACAATTGTTTAAAGGGTACTTTACTCTTGGAGGTAGACTCTTTTTTTGCATTTTTGTGTCATTTTCGACCGAAAACGGCGCGTCAGCGACAACAAAATGTAGAGCAATAACATCCAGGCATAAGACAACCTGGAACAACTTTTATTTTTAACAGGACAAATTTTTAAAGCGTACTTTACTCTTGGAGATAGACTCTTTTTTTGCATTTTAGTCATTTTCGACCGAAAACAGTTAGTAAGCGACACCAAAATGTAGAACAACATCAAATGAGCATAGAACAACCTGAAAAAACTTTTATTTTTTCCGGAACAATTGTTTAAAGGGTACTTTACTCTTGGAGGTAGACTCTTTTTTTGCATTTTTGTGTCATTTTCGACCGAAAACGGCGAGTAAGCGACACCAAAATGTAGAACAATATGAAATGAGCATAGAACAACCTGAAAAAACTTTTATTTTTTCCGGAACAATTGTTTAAATGGTACTTTACTCTTGGAGGTAGACTCTTTTTTTGCATTTTTGTGTCATTTTCGACCGAAAACGGCGCGGCAGCGACACCAAAATGTAGAACAATATTAAATGAGCATAGAAAAACCTGGAACAACTTTTATTTTTTCCGGAACAAATTTTCAAAGGGTACTTTACTCTTGAATGTAGACTGTTTTTTTTTTTGCATTATTGTGTCATTTTTGACCGAAAACGGCGCGTCAGCGACACCAAAATGTAGAACAATAACATCCAGGCATAAGACAACCTGGAACAACTTTTATTTTTAACAGAACAAATTTTTAAAGCGTACTTTACTCTTGGAGATAGACTCTTTTTTTTGCATTTTTGTCATTTGCGACCGAAATCGGCGCGTCAGCGACACCAAAATGTAGAATAATAACTTCCAGGCATAAAACAACCTGGAACTAGTTTTATTTTTAACAGAACAAATTTTTAAAGGGTACTTTACTCCGGGAGGTACACATTTTTCTTGCATTTTTGTGTCATTTTTGACCGATAACGGCGAGTTAGCGACATCAAAATGTAGAACAATATTAAATGAGCATAAAACAACCTGGAACAACTTTTATTTTTTCCAGACCAAATTTTTAAAGGGTGCTTTACTCTTGGTGGTAGACTGTTTTTTTGCATTATTGTGTCATTTTTGACCGAAATCGGCGCGTCAGCGACACCAAAATGTAGAACAATAACATCCAGGCATAAAACAACCTAGAACAACTTTTATATTTAACAGAACAAATTTTTAAAGGGTACTTTACTCTTGGAGGTTGACTCTTTTTTTGCATTTTAGTCATTTTCGACCGAGAACAGTTAGTAAGCGACACCAAAATGTAGAACATCAAATGAGCATAGAACAACCTGAAAAAACTTTTATTTTTTCCGGAACAATTGTTTAAAAGGTACTTTACTCTTGGAGGTAGACTCTTTTTTTGCATTTTTGTGTCATTTGTGATCGAAAACGGCGCGTCACCCACACCAAAATGTAGAACAATAACATCCAGGCATAAAACAACCTGGGACAACTTTTATATTTAACAGAATAAATTTTCAAAGGGTCCTTTACTCTTGGAGGTAGACTGTATTTTTGCATTATTGTGTCATTTTGACCGAAAACGGCGCGTCAGCGGTAACAAAATGTAGAACAGTAACATCCAGGCATAAAACAACCTGGATCAACCTTTATTTTTAACAGGACAAATTTTTAAAGGGTACTTTACTCTTGGAGATGGACACTTTTTTTGCATTTTTGTCATTTTCGACCGAAAACGGCGAGTAAGCAACCCCAAAATGTAGAACAATATTAAATGAGCATAGAACAACCTGGAACAACTTTTATTTTTTCCAGACCAAATTTTCAAAGGGTCCTTTACTCTTGGAGGTAGACTGTTTTTTTGCATTATTGTGGCATTTTTGATCGAAAACGGCGCGTCAGCGAAATCAAAATGTAGAGCAATAACATCCAGGCATAACACAACCTGGAACAACTTTTATTTTTAACAGAACAAATTTTTAAAGCGTCCTTTACTCTTGGATATTGACTCTTTTTTTGCATTTTTGTGTCATTTTCGACCGAAAACGGCGAGTAAGCAACCCCAAAATGTAGAACAATATTAAATGAGCATAGAAAAACCTGGAACAACTTTTATTTTTTCCAGAACAAATTTTCAAAGGCCCTTTACTCTTGGAGGTACGCTATTTTTTTGCATTGTTGTGTCATTTTTGATCGAAAACGGCGCGTCACCCACACCAAAATGTAGAACATTAACATCCAGGCATAAGACAACCTGGAACAACTTTAATTTTTAACAGAACAAATTTTTAAAGGGTACTTTACTCTTGGAGATTGACTCTTTTTTTGCATTTTAGTCATTTTCGACCGAAAACAGTTAGTAAGCGACACCAAAATGTAGAACAACATCAAATGAGCATAGAACAACCTGAAAAAACTTTTATTTTTTCCGGAACAATTGTTTAAAGGGTACTTTACTCTTGGAGGTAGACTGTTTTTTTGCATTATTGTGTAATTTTTTACCGAAATCGGCGCGTCAGCGACACCAAAATGTAGAACAATAACATCCAGGCATAAAACAACCTAGAACAACTTTTATATTTAACAGAACAAATTTTTAAGGGGTACTTTACTCTTGGAGGTAAACTGTTTTTTTCATTATTATGTCATTTTTTACCGGAAACGGCGAGGTAGCGACACCAAGATGTAGAACAATATTAAATGAGCATAGAACAACCTGAAACAACTTTTATTTTTTCCGGAACAAATTTTCAAAGGGTACTTTACTCTTGAATGTAGACTGTTTTTTTTTTTGCATTATTGTGTCATTTTTGACCGAAAACGGCGCGTCAGCGACAACAAAATGTAGAGCAATAACATCCAGGCATAAGACAACCTGGAACTAGTTTTATTTTTAACAGAACAAATTTTTAAAGGGTACTTTACTCCGGGAGGTACACACTTTTCTTGCATTTTTGTGTCATTTTTCACCGATAACGGCGAGTTAGCGACATCAAAATGTAGAACAATAACATCCAGGCATAAGACAACCTGGAACAACTTTTATTTTTAACAGAACAAATTTTTAAAGCGTACTTTACTCTTGGAGATAGACTCTTTTTTTGCATTTTTGTCATTTGCGACCGAAATCGGCGCGTCAGCGACACCAAAATGTAGAATAATAACTTCCAGGCATAAAACAACCTGGAACTACTTTTATTTTTAACAGAACAAATTTTTAAAGGGTACTTTACTCCGGGAGGTACACACTTTTCTTGCATTTTTGTGTCATTTTTGACCGATAACGGCGAGTTAGCGACACCAAAATGTAGAACAATATTAAATGAGCATAAAACAACCTGGAACAACTTTTATTTTTTCCAGACCAAATTTTTAAAGGGTGCTTTAATCTTGGAGGTAGACTGTTTTTTTGCATTATTGTGTCATTTTTTACCGAAATCGGCGCGTCAGCGACACCAAAATGTAGAACAATAACATCCAGGCATAAAACAACCTAGAACAACTTTTATATTTAACAGAACAAATTTTTAAAGGGTTCTTTACTCTTGGAGGTTGACTCTTTTTTTGCATTTTTGTCATTTTCGACCGAAAACAGCTAGTAAGCGACACCAAAATGTAGAACAACATCAAATGAGCATAGAACAACCTGAAAAAACTTTTATTTTTTCCGGAACAATTGTTTAAAGGGTACTTTACTCTTGGAGGTAGACTCTTTTTTTGCATTTTTGTGTCATTTTCGACCGAAAACGGCGAGTAAGCGACACCAAAATGTAGAACAATATGAAATGAGCATAGAACAACCTGAAAAAACTTTTATTTTTTCCGGAACAATTGTTTAAATGGTACTTTACTCTTGGAGGTAGACTCTTTTTTTGCATTTTTGTGTCATTTTCGACCGAAAACGGCGCGGCAGCGACACCAAAATGTAGAACAATATTAAATGAGCATAGAAAAACCTGGAACAACTTTTATTTTTTCCAGAACAAATTTTCAAAGGCCCTTTACTCTTGGAGGTACGCTATTTTTTTGCATTGTTGTGTCATTTTTGATCGAAAACGGCGCGTCACCCACACCAAAATGTAGAACATTAACATCCAGGCATAAGACAACCTGGAACAACTTTAATTTTTAACAGAACAAATTTTTAAAGGGTACTTTACTCTTGGAGATTGACTCTTTTTTTGCATTTTAGTCATTTTCGACCGAAAACAGTTAGTAAGCGACACCAAAATGTAGAACAACATCAAATGAGCATAGAACAACCTGAAAAAACTTTTATTTTTTCCGGAACAAATTTTCAAAGGGTACTTTACTCTTGAATGTAGACTGTTTTTTTTTTTGCATTATTGTGTCATTTTTGACCGAAAACGGCGCGTCAGCGACAACAAAATGTAGAGCAATAACATCCAGGCATAAGACAACCTGGAACTAGTTTTATTTTTAACAGAACAAATTTTTAAAGGGTACTTTACTCCGGGAGGTACACACTTTTCTTGCATTTTTGTGTCATTTTTCACCGATAACGGCGAGTTAGCGACATCAAAATGTAGAACAATAACATCCAGGCATAAGACAACCTGGAACAACTTTTATTTTTAACAGAACAAATTTTTAAAGCGTACTTTACTCTTGGAGATAGACTCTTTTTTTGCATTTTTGTCATTTGCGACCGAAATCGGCGCGTCAGCGACACCAAAATGTAGAATAATAACTTCCAGGCATAAAACAACCTGGAACTACTTTTATTTTTAACAGAACAAATTTTTAAAGGGTACTTTACTCCGGGAGGTACACACTTTTCTTGCATTTTTGTGTCATTTTTGACCGATAACGGCGAGTTAGCGACACCAAAATGTAGAACAATATTAAATGAGCATAAAACAACCTGGAACAACTTTTATTTTTTCCAGACCAAATTTTTAAAGGGTGCTTTAATCTTGGAGGTAGACTGTTTTTTTGCATTATTGTGTCATTTTTGACCGAAATCGGCGCGTCAGCGACACCAAAATGTAGAACAATAACATCCAGGCATAAGACAACCTGGAACAACTTTTATTTTTAACAGAACAAATTTTTAAAGCGTACTTTACTCTTGGAGATAGACTCTTTTTTTGCATTTTAGTCATTTTCGACCGAAAACAGTTAGTAAGCGACACCAAAATGTAGAACAACATCAAATGAGCATAGAACAACCTGAAAAAACTTTTATTTTTTCCGGAACAATTGTTTAAAGGGTACTTTACTCTTGGAGGTAGACTCTTTTTTTGCATTTTTGTGTCATTTTCGACCGAAAACGGCGCGTCAGCGACAACAAAATGTAGAGCAATAACATCCAGGCATAAGACAACCTGGAACAACTTTTATTTTTAACAGGACAAATTTTTAAAGCGTACTTTACTCTTGGAGATAGACTCTTTTTTTGCATTTTAGTCATTTTCGACCGAAAACAGTTAGTAAGCGACACCAAAATGTAGAACAACATCAAATGAGCATAGAACAACCTGAAAAAACTTTTATTTTTTCCGGAACAATTGTTTAAAGGGTACTTTACTCTTGGAGGTAGACTCTTTTTTTGCATTTTTGTGTCATTTTCGACCGAAAACGGCGAGTAAGCGACACCAAAATGTAGAACAATATGAAATGAGCATAGAACAACCTGAAAAAACTTTTATTTTTTCCGGAACAATTGTTTAAATGGTACTTTACTCTTGGAGGTAGACTCTTTTTTTGCATTTTTGTGTCATTTTCGACCGAAAACGGCGCGGCAGCGACACCAAAATGTAGAACAATATTAAATGAGCATAGAAAAACCTGGAACAACTTTTATTTTTTCCGGAACAAATTTTCAAAGGGTACTTTACTCTTGAATGTAGACTGTTTTTTTTTTTGCATTATTGTGTCATTTTTGACCGAAAACGGCGCGTCAGCGACACCAAAATGTAGAACAATAACATCCAGGCATAAGACAACCTGGAACAACTTTTATTTTTAACAGAACAAATTTTTAAAGCGTACTTTACTCTTGGAGATAGACTCTTTTTTTTGCATTTTTGTCATTTGCGACCGAAATCGGCGCGTCAGCGACACCAAAATGTAGAATAATAACTTCCAGGCATAAAACAACCTGGAACTAGTTTTATTTTTAACAGAACAAATTTTTAAAGGGTACTTTACTCCGGGAGGTACACACTTTTCTTGCATTTTTGTGTCATTTTTGACCGATAACGGCGAGTTAGCGACATCAAAATGTAGAACAATATTAAATGAGCATAAAACAACCTGGAACAACTTTTATTTTTTCCAGACCAAATTTTTAAAGGGTGCTTTACTCTTGGAGGTAGACTGTTTTTTTGCATTATTGTGTCATTTTTGACCGAAATCGGCGCGTCAGCGACAACAAAATGTAGAACAATAACATCCAGGCATAAGACAACCTGGAACAACTTTTATTTTTAACAGAACAAATTTTTAAAGCGTACTTTACTCTTGGAGATAGACTCTTTTTTTTGCATTTTTGTCATTTGCGACCGATAACGGCGAGTTAGCGACACCAAAATGTAGAACAATATTAAATGAGCATAGAAAAACCTGGAACAACTTTTATTTTTTCCGGAACAAATTTTCAAAGGGTACTTTACTCTTGAATGTAGACTGTTTTTTTTTTTTGCATTATTGTGTCATTTTTGACCGAAAACGGCGCGTCAGCGACACCAAAATGTAGAACAATAACATCCAGGCATAAGACAACCTGGAACAACTTTTATTTTTAACAGAACAAATTTTTAAAGCGTACTTTACTCTTGGAGATAGACTCTTTTTTTTGCATTTTTGTCATTTGCGACCGAAATCGGCGCGTCAGCGACACCAAAATGTAGAATAATAACTTCCAGGCATAAAACAACCTGGAACTAGTTTTATTTTTAACAGAACAAATTTTTAAAGGGTACTTTACTCCGGGAGGTACACACTTTTCTTGCATTTTTGTGTCATTTTTGACCGATAACGGCGAGTTAGCGACATCAAAATGTAGAACAATATTAAATGAGCATAAAACAACCTGGAACAACTTTTATTTTTTCCAGACCAAATTTTTAAAGGGTGCTTTACTCTTGGAGGTAGACTGTTTTTTTGCATTATTGTGTCATTTTTGACCGAAAACGGCGCGGCAGCGACACCAAAATGTAGAACAATATTAAATGAGCATAAAACAACCTGGAACAACTTTTATTTTTTCCAGACCAAATTTTTAAAGGGTGCTTTACTCTTGGAGGTAGACTGTTTTTTTGCATTATTGTGTCATTTTTGACCGAAATCAGCGCGTCAGCGACACCAAAATGTAGAACAATATCAAATGAGCATAGAACAACCTGGACCAACTTTTATTTTTTCCAGAACAAATTTTCAAAGGCCCTTTACTCTTGGAGGTAGGCTATTTTTTTGCATTGTTGTGTCATTTTTGATCGAAATCGGCGCGTCAGCGACACCAAAATGTAGAATAATAACTTCCAGGCATAAAACAACCTGGAACTAGTTTTATTTTTAACAGAACAAATTTTTAAAGGGTACTTTACTCCGGGAGGTACACACTTTTCTTGCATTTTTGTGTCATTTTTCACCGATAACGGCGAGTTAGCGACATCAAAATGTAGAACAATAACATCCAGGCATAAGACAACCTGGAACAACTTTTATTTTTAACAGAACAAATTTTTAAAGCGTACTTTACTCTTGGAGATAGACTCTTTTTTTGCATTTTTGTCATTTGCGACCGAAATCGGCGCGTCAGCGACACCAAAATGTAGAATAATAACTTCCAGGCATAAAACAACCTGGAACTACTTTTATTTTTAACAGAACAAATTTTTAAAGGGTACTTTACTCCGGGAGGTACACACTTTTCTTGCATTTTTGTGTCATTTTTGACCGATAACGGCGAGTTAGCGACACCAAAATGTAGAACAATATTAAATGAGCATAAAACAACCTGGAACAACTTTTATTTTTTCCAGACCAAATTTTTAAAGGGTGCTTTAATCTTGGAGGTAGACTGTTTTTTTGCATTATTGTGTCATTTTTGACCGAAATCGGCGCGTCAGCGACACCAAAATGTAGAACAATAACATCCAGGCATAAGACAACCTGGAACAACTTTTATTTTTAACAGAACAAATTTTTAAAGCGTACTTTACTCTTGGAGATAGACTCTTTTTTTGCATTTTAGTCATTTTCGACCGAAAACAGTTAGTAAGCGACACCAAAATGTAGAACAACATCAAATGAGCATAGAACAACCTGAAAAAACTTTTATTTTTTCCGGAACAATTGTTTAAAGGGTACTTTACTCTTGGAGGTAGACTCTTTTTTTGCATTTTTGTGTCATTTTCGACCGAAAACGGCGCGTCAGCGACAACAAAATGTAGAGCAATAACATCCAGGCATAAGACAACCTGGAACAACTTTTATTTTTAACAGGACAAATTTTTAAAGCGTACTTTACTCTTGGAGATAGACTCTTTTTTTGCATTTTAGTCATTTTCGACCGAAAACAGTTAGTAAGCGACACCAAAATGTAGAACAACATCAAATGAGCATAGAACAACCTGAAAAAACTTTTATTTTTTCCGGAACAATTGTTTAAAGGGTACTTTACTCTTGGAGGTAGACTCTTTTTTTGCATTTTTGTGTCATTTTCGACCGAAAACGGCGCGGCAGCGACACCAAAATGTAGAACAATATGAAATGAGCATAGAACAACCTGAAAAAACTTTTATTTTTTCCGGAACAATTGTTTAAATGGTACTTTACTCTTGAATGTAGACTGTTTTTTTTTTTGCATTATTGTGTCATTTTTGACCGAAAACGGCGCGTCAGCGACACCAAAATGTAAAACAATAACATCCAGGCATAAGACAACCTGGAACAACTTTTATTTTTAACAGAACAAATTTTTAAAGCGTACTTTACTCTTGGAGATAGACTCTTTTTTTTGCATTTTTGTCATTTGCGACCGAAATCGGCGCGTCAGCGACACCAAAATGTAGAATAATAACTTCCAGGCATAAAACAACCTGGAACTAGTTTTATTTTTAACAGAACAAATTTTTAAAGGGTACTTTACTCCGGGAGGTACACACTTTTCTTGCATTTTTGTGTCATTTTTGACCGATAACGGCGAGTTAGCGACATCAAAATGTAGAACAATATTAAATGAGCATAAAACAACCTGGAACAACTTTTATTTTTTCCAGACCAAATTTTTAAAGGGTGCTTTACTCTTGGAGGTAGACTGTTTTTTTGCATTATTGTGTCATTTTTGACCGAAATCGGCGCGTCAGCGACAACAAAATGTAGAACAATAACATCCAGGCATAAGACAACCTGGAACAACTTTTATTTTTAACAGAACAAATTTTTAAAGCGTACTTTACTCTTGGAGATAGACTCTTTTTTTTGCATTTTTGTCATTTGCGACCGATAACGGCGAGTTAGCGACACCAAAATGTAGAACAATATTAAATGAGCATAGAAAAACCTGGAACAACTTTTATTTTTTTCCGGAACAAATTTTCAAAGGGTACTTTACTCTTGAATGTAGACTGTTTTTTTTTTTTGCATTATTGTGTCATTTTTGACCGAAAACGGCGCGTCAGCGACACCAAAATGTAGAACAATAACATCCAGGCATAAGACAACCTGGAACAACTTTTATTTTTAACAGAACAAATTTTTAAAGCGTACTTTACTCTTGGAGATAGACTCTTTTTTTTGCATTTTTGTCATTTGCGACCGAAATCGGCGCGTCAGCGACACCAAAATGTAGAATAATAACTTCCAGGCATAAAACAACCTGGAACTAGTTTTATTTTTAACAGAACAAATTTTTAAAGGGTACTTTACTCCGGGAGGTACACACTTTTCTTGCATTTTTGTGTCATTTTTGACCGATAACGGCGAGTTAGCGACATCAAAATGTAGAACAATATTAAATGAGCATAAAACAACCTGGAACAACTTTTATTTTTTCCAGACCAAATTTTTAAAGGGTGCTTTACTCTTGGAGGTAGACTGTTTTTTTGCATTATTGTGTCATTTTTGACCGAAAACGGCGCGGCAGCGACACCAAAATGTAGAACAATATTAAATGAGCATAAAACAACCTGGAACAACTTTTATTTTTTCCAGACCAAATTTTTAAAGGGTGCTTTACTCTT
This sequence comes from Priocnemis perturbator, assembly GCA_963942575.1. Classification (NCBI taxonomy): domain Eukaryota; kingdom Metazoa; phylum Arthropoda; class Insecta; order Hymenoptera; family Pompilidae; genus Priocnemis; species Priocnemis perturbator. Next base: position 4,911,089 of record OZ012643.1, on the reverse strand, counting down.
GGAGGTAGACTGTTTTTTTGCATTATTGTGTCATTTTTGACCGAAATCAGCGCGTCAGCGACACCAAAATGTAGAACAATATCAAATGAGCATAGAACAACCTGGACCAACTTTTATTTTTTCCAGAACAAATTTTCAAAGGCCCTTTACTCTTGGAGGTAGGCTATTTTTTTGCATTGTTGTGTCATTTTTGATCGAAAACGGCGCGTCACCCACACCAAAATGAAGAACAATAACATCCAGGCATAAAACAACCTGGGACAACTTTTATATTTAATAGAATAAATTTTCAAAGGCCCTTTACTCTTGGAGGTAGACTGTTTTTTTGCATTATTGTGTCATTTTTGACCGAAAACGGCGCGTCAGCGACAACAAAATGTAGAGCAATAACATCCAGGCATAAGACAACCTGGAACTAGTTTTATTTTTAACAGAACAAATTTTTAAAGGGTACTTTACTCCGGGAGGTACACACTTTTCTTGCATTTTTGTGTCATTTTTCACCGATAACGGCGAGTTAGCGACATCAAAATGTAGAACAATAACATCCAGGCATAAGACAACCTGGAACAACTTTTATTTTTAACAGAACAAATTTTTAAAGCGTACTTTACTCTTGGAGATAGACTCTTTTTTTGCATTTTTGTCATTTGCGACCGAAATCGGCGCGTCAGCGACACCAAAATGTAGAATAATAACTTCCAGGCATAAAACAACCTGGAACTACTTTTATTTTTAACAGAACAAATTTTTAAAGGGTACTTTACTCCGGGAGGTACACACTTTTCTTGCATTTTTGTGTCATTTTTGACCGATAACGGCGAGTTAGCGACACCAAAATGTAGAACAATATTAAATGAGCATAAAACAACCTGGAACAACTTTTATTTTTTCCAGACCAAATTTTTAAAGGGTGCTTTAATCTTGGAGGTAGACTGTTTTTTTGCATTATTGTGTCATTTTTGACCGAAATCGGCGCGTCAGCGACACCAAAATGTAGAACAATAACATCCAGGCATAAGACAACCTGGAACAACTTTTATTTTTAACAGAACAAATTTTTAAAGCGTACTTTACTCTTGGAGATAGACTCTTTTTTTGCATTTTAGTCATTTTCGACCGAAAACAGTTAGTAAGCGACACCAAAATGTAGAACAACATCAAATGAGCATAGAACAACCTGAAAAAACTTTTATTTTTTCCGGAACAATTGTTTAAAGGGTACTTTACTCTTGGAGGTAGACTCTTTTTTTGCATTTTTGTGTCATTTTCGACCGAAAACGGCGCGTCAGCGACAACAAAATGTAGAGCAATAACATCCAGGCATAAGACAACCTGGAACAACTTTTATTTTTAACAGGACAAATTTTTAAAGCGTACTTTACTCTTGGAGATAGACTCTTTTTTTGCATTTTAGTCATTTTCGACCGAAAACAGTTAGTAAGCGACACCAAAATGTAGAACAACATCAAATGAGCATAGAACAACCTGAAAAAACTTTTATTTTTTCCGGAACAATTGTTTAAATGGTACTTTACTCTTGGAGGTAGACTCTTTTTTTGCATTTTTGTGTCATTTTCGACCGAAAACGGCGCGGCAGCGACACCAAAATGTAGAACAATATTAAATGAGCATAGAAAAACCTGGAACAACTTTTATTTTTTCCGGAACAAATTTTCAAAGGGTACTTTACTCTTGAATGTAGACTGTTTTTTTTTTTGCATTATTGTGTCATTTTTGACCGAAAACGGCGCGTCAGCGACACCAAAATGTAGAACAATAACATCCAGGCATAAGACAACCTGGAACAACTTTTATTTTTAACAGAACAAATTTTTAAAGCGTACTTTACTCTTGGAGATAGACTCTTTTTTTTGCATTTTTGTCATTTGCGACCGAAATCGGCGCGTCAGCGACACCAAAATGTAGAATAATAACTTCCAGGCATAAAACAACCTGGAACTAGTTTTATTTTTAACAGAACAAATTTTTAAAGGGTACTTTACTCCGGGAGGTACACACTTTTCTTGCATTTTTGTGTCATTTTTGACCGATAACGGCGAGTTAGCGACATCAAAATGTAGAACAATATTAAATGAGCATAGAAAAACCTGGAACAACTTTTATTTTTTCCGGAACAAATTTTCAAAGGGTACTTTACTCTTGAATGTAGACTGTTTTTTTTTTTTGCATTATTGTGTCATTTTTGACCGAAAACGGCGCGTCAGCGACACCAAAATGTAGAACAATAACATCCAGGCATAAGACAACCTGGAACAACTTTTATTTTTAACAGAACAAATTTTTAAAGCGTACTTTACTCTTGGAGATAGACTCTTTTTTTTGCATTTTTGTCATTTGCGACCGAAATCGGCGCGTCAGCGACACCAAAATGTAGAATAATAACTTCCAGGCATAAAACAACCTGGAACTAGTTTTATTTTTAACAGAACAAATTTTTAAAGGGTACTTTACTCCGGGAGGTACACACTTTTCTTGCATTTTTGTGTCATTTTTGACCGATAACGGCGAGTTAGCGACATCAAAATGTAGAACAATATTAAATGAGCATAAAACAACCTGGAACAACTTTTATTTTTTCCAGACCAAATTTTTAAAGGGTGCTTTACTCTTGGAGGTAGACTGTTTTTTTGCATTATTGTGTCATTTTTGACCGAAAACGGCGCGGCAGCGACACCAAAATGTAGAACAATATTAAATGAGCATAAAACAACCTGGAACAACTTTTATTTTTTCCAGACCAAATTTTTAAAGGGTGCTTTACTCTTGGAGGTAGACTGTTTTTTTGCATTATTGTGTCATTTTTGACCGAAATCAGCGCGTCAGCGACACCAAAATGTAGAACAATATCAAATGAGCATAGAACAACCTGGACCAACTTTTATTTTTTCCAGAACAAATTTTCAAAGGCCCTTTACTCTTGGAGGTAGGCTATTTTTTTGCATTGTTGTGTCATTTTTGATCGAAATCGGCGCGTCAGCGACACCAAAATGTAGAATAATAACTTCCAGGCATAAAACAACCTGGAACTAGTTTTATTTTTAACAGAACAAATTTTTAAAGGGTACTTTACTCCGGGAGGTACACACTTTTCTTGCATTTTTGTGTCATTTTTCACCGATAACGGCGAGTTAGCGACATCAAAATGTAGAACAATAACATCCAGGCATAAGACAACCTGGAACAACTTTTATTTTTAACAGAACAAATTTTTAAAGCGTACTTTACTCTTGGAGATAGACTCTTTTTTTTGCATTTTTGTCATTTGCGACCGATAACGGCGAGTTAGCGACACCAAAATGTAGAACAATATTAAATGAGCATAGAAAAACCTGGAACAACTTTTATTTTTTCCGGAACAAATTTTCAAAGGGTACTTTACTCTTGAATGTAGACTGTTTTTTTTTTTTGCATTATTGTGTCATTTTTGACCGAAAACGGCGCGTCAGCGACACCAAAATGTAGAACAATAACATCCAGGCATAAGACAACCTGGAACAACTTTTATTTTTAACAGAACAAATTTTTAAAGCGTACTTTACTCTTGGAGATAGACTCTTTTTTTTGCATTTTTGTCATTTGCGACCGAAATCGGCGCGTCAGCGACACCAAAATGTAGAATAATAACTTCCAGGCATAAAACAACCTGGAACTAGTTTTATTTTTAACAGAACAAATTTTTAAAGGGTACTTTACTCCGGGAGGTACACACTTTTCTTGCATTTTTGTGTCATTTTTGACCGATAACGGCGAGTTAGCGACATCAAAATGTAGAACAATATTAAATGAGCATAAAACAACCTGGAACAACTTTTATTTTTTCCAGACCAAATTTTTAAAGGGTGCTTTACTCTTGGAGGTTGACTCTTTTTTTGCATTTTAGTCATTTTCGACCGAGAACAGTTAGTAAGCGACACCAAAATGTAGAACAACATCAAATGAGCATAGAACAACCTGAAAAAACTTTTATTTTTTCCGGAACAATTGTTTAAAGGGTACTTTACTCTTGGAGGTAGACTCTTTTTTTGCATTTTGGTCATTTTCGACCGAGAACAGTTAGTAAGCGACACCAAAATGTAGAACAACATCAAATGAGCATAGAACAACCTGAAAAAACTTTTATTTTTTCCGGAACAATTGTTTAAAGGGTACTTTACTCTTGGAGGTAGACTCTTTTTTTGCATTTTTGTGTCATTTTCGACCGAAAACGGCGAGTAAGCGACACCAAAATGTAGAACAATATGAAATGAGCATAGAACAACCTGAAAAAACTTTTATTTTTTCCGGAACAATTGTTTAAATGGTACTTTACTCTTGGAGGTAGACTCTTTTTTTGCATTTTTGTGTCATTTTCGACCGAAAACGGCGCGGCAGCGACACCAAAATGTAGAACAATATTAAATGAGCATAGAAAAACCTGGAACAACTTTTATATTTAACAGAATAAATTTTCAAAGGGTCCTTTACTCTTGGAGGTAGACTGTATTTTTGCATTATTGTGTCATTTTTGACCGAAAACGGCGCGTCAGCGACAACAAAATGTAGAACAATAACATCCAGGCATAAGACAACCTGGACCAACTTTTATTTTTTCCAGAACAAATTTTCAAAGGCCCTTTACTCTTGGAGGTAAGCTATTTTTTTGCATTGTTGTGTCATTTTTGATCGAAAACGGCGCGTCACCCACACCAAAATGAAGAACAATAACATCCAGGCATAAAACAACCTGGGACAACTTTTATATTTAATAGAATAAATTTTCAAAGGCCCTTTACTCTTGGAGGTAGACTGTTTTTTTGCATTATTGTGGCATTTTTGATCGAAAACGGCGCGTCAGCGACATCAAAATGTAGAACAATAACATCCAGGCATAAGACAACCTGGAACAACTTTAATTTTTAACAGAACAAATTTTTAAAGGGTACTTTACTCTTGGATATAGACTCTTTTTTTTGCATTTTTGTCATTTGCGACCGAAATCGGAGCGTCAGCGACACCAAAATGTAGAATAATAACTTCCAGTCATAAAACAACCTGGAACTAGTTTTATTTTTCACAGAACAAATTTTTAAAGGGTACTTTACTCCGGGAGGTACACACTTTTCTTGCATTTTTGTGTCATTTTTGACCGATAACGGCGAGTTAGCGACATCAAAATGTAGAACAATATTAAATGAGCATAAAACAACCTGGAACAACTTTTATTTTTTCCAGACCAAATTTTTAAAGGGTGCTTTACTCTTGGAGGTAGACTGTTTTTTTGCATTATTGTGTCATTTTTGACCGAAATCGGCGCGTCAGCGACACCAAAATGTAGAACAATAACATCCAGGCATAAAACAACCTAGAACAACTTTTATATTTAACAGAACAAATTTTTAAAGGGTACTTTACTCTTGGAGGTTGACTCTTTTTTTGCATTTTAGTCATTTTCGACCGAGAACAGTTAGTAAGCGACACCAAAATGTAGAACAACATCAAATGAGCATAGAACAACCTGAAAAAACTTTTATTTTTTCCGGAACAATTGTTTAAAGGGTACTTTACTCTTGGAGGTAGACTCTTTTTTTGCATTTTAGTCATTTTCGACCGAGAACAGTTAGTAAGCGACACCAAAATGTAGAACAACATCAAATGAGCATAGAACAACCTGAAAAAACTTTTATTTTTTCCGGAACAATTGTTTAAAGGGTACTTTACTCTTGGAGGTAGACTCTTTTTTTGCATTTTTGTGTCATTTTCGACCGAAAACGGCGAGTAAGCGACACCAAAATGTAGAACAATATGAAATGAGCATAGAACAACCTGAAAAAACTTTTATTTTTTCCGGAACAATTGTTTAAATGGTAATTTACTCTTGGAGGTAGACTCTTTTTTTGCATTTTTGTGTCATTTTCGACCGAAAACGGCGCGGCAGCGACACCAAAATGTAGAACAATATTAAATGAGCATAGAAAAACCTGGAACAACTTTTATATTTAACAGAATAAATTTTCAAAGGGTCCTTTACTCTTGGAGGTAGACTGTATTTTTGCATTATTGTGTCATTTTTGACCGAAAACGGCGCGTCAGCGACAACAAAATGTAGAACAATAACATCCAGGCATAAGACAACCTGGAACAACTTTTATTTTTAACAGAACAAATTTTTAAAGCGTACTTTACTCTTGGAGATAGACTCTTTTTTTTGCATTTTTGTCATTTGCGACCGATAACGGCGAGTTAGCGACACCAAAATGTAGAACAATATTAAATGAGCATAAAACAACCTGGAACAACTTTTATTTTTTCCAGACCAAATTTTTAAAGGGTGCTTTACTCTTGGAGGTAGACTGTTTTTTTGCATTATTGTGTCATTTTTGACCGAAATCAGCGCGTCAGCGACACCAAAATGTAGAACTATATCAAATGAGCATAGAACAACCTGGACCAACTTTTATTTTTTCCAGAACAAATTTTCAAAGGCCCTTTACTCTTGGAGGTAGGCTATTTTTTTGCATTGTTGTGTCATTTTTGATCGAAAACGGCGCGTCACCCACACCAAAATGAAGAACAATAACATCCAGGCATAAAACAACCTGGGACAACTTTTATATTTAATAGAATAAATTTTCAAAGGCCCTTTACTCTTGGAGGTAGGCTATTTTTTTGCATTGTTGTGTCATTTTTGATCGAAAACGGCGCGTCACCCACACCAAAATGTAGAACATTAACATCCAGGCATAAAACAACCTGGAACAACTTTTATTTTTTCCAGACCAAATTTTTAAAGGGTCCTTTACTCTTGGAGGTAGACTGTTTTTTTGCATTATTGTGGCATTTTTGATCGAAAACGGCGCGTCAGCGACATCAAAATGTAGAACAATAACATCCAGGCATAAGACAACCTGGAACAACTTTAATTTTTAACAGAACAAATTTTTAAAGGGTACTTTACTCTTGGATATAGACTCTTTTTTTTGCATTTTTGTCATTTGCGACCGAAATCGGAGCGTCAGCGACACCAAAATGTAGAATAATAACTTCCAGTCATAAAACAACCTGGAACTAGTTTTATTTTTCACAGAACAAATTTTTAAAGGGTACTTTACTCCGGGAGGTACACACTTTTCTTGCATTTTTGTGTCATTTTTGACCGATAACGGCGAGTTAGCGACACCAAAATGTAGAACAATATTAAATGAGCATAAAACAACCTGGAACAACTTTTATTTTTTCCAGACCAAATTTTTAAAGGGTGCTTTACTCTTGGAGGTAGACTGTTTTTTTGCATTATTGTGTCATTTTTGACCGAAATCGGCGCGTCAGCGACACCAAAATGTAGAACAATAACATCCAGGCATAAAATAACCTGGAACAACTTTTATATTTAACAGAACAAATTTTTAAAGGGTACTTTACTCTTGGAGGTTGACTCTTTTTTTGCATTTTTGTCATTTTCGACCGAAAACAGTTAGTAAGCGACACCAAAATGTAGAACAATATCAAATGAGCATAGAAGAACCTGGATCAACTTTTATTTTTTCCGGAACAATTTTTTAAAGGGTACTTTACTCTTGGATGTAGACTCTTTTTTTGCATTTTTGTGTCATTTTCGACCGAAAACGGTGAGTAAGCGACACCAAAATATAGAACAATATTAAATGAGCATAGAACAACCTGAAACAACTTTCATTTTTTCCAGAACAAATTTGTAAAAGTCCTTTACACTTGGAGGTATATTATTTTTTTGCATTATTGTGTCATTTTTGACCGAAATCGGGGCGTCAGCGACACCAACATGTAGAACAATGACATCCAGGCACACAACAACCTGGATCATCTTTTATTTTTTTCGGAACAAATTTTTAAAGTGTATTTTGCTCTTGGAGGTAGACTCTTTTTTTGCATTATTGTGTTATTTTTTACCGAAATCGGCGCGTCAGCGGTAACAAAATGTAGAACAGTAACATCCAGGCATAAAACAACCTGGATCAACCTTTATTTTTGACAGGACAAATTTTTAAAGGGTACTTTACTCTTGGAGATGGACACTTTTTTTGCATTTTTGTCATTTTCGACCGAAAACGGCGAGTTAGCGACACCAAAATGTAGAACAATATTAAATGAGCATAGAACAACCTGGAACAACTTTTATTTTTTCCAGACCAAATTTTTAAAGGGTGCTTTACTCTTGGAGGTAGACTGTTTTTTTGCATTATTGTGTCATTTTTGACCGAAATCGGCGCGTCAGCGACACCAAAATGTAGAACAATAACATCCAGGCATAAAACAACCTAGAACAACTTTTATATTTAACAGAACAAATTTTTAAAGGGTACTTTACTCTTGGAGGTTGACTCTTTTTTTGCATTTTAGTCATTTTCGACCGAGAACAGTTAGTAAGCGACACCAAAATGTAGAACAACATCAAATGAGCATAGAACAACCTGAAAAAACTTTTATTTTTTCCGGAACAATTGTTTAAAGGGTACTTTACTCTTGGACGTAGACTCTTTTTTTGCATTTTTGTGTCATTTTCGACCGAAAACGGCGAGTAAACGACACCAAAATGTAGAACAATATGAAATGAGCATAGAACAACCTGAAAAAACTTTTATTTTTTCCGGAACAATTGTTTAAATGGTACTTTACTCTTGGAGGTAGACTCTTTTTTTGCATTTTTGTGTCATTTTCGACCGAAAACGGCGCGGCAGCGACACCAAAATGTAGAACAATATTAAATGAGCATAGAAAAACCTGGAACAACTTTTATATTAAACAGAATAAATTTTCAAAGGGTCCTTTACTCTTGGAGGTAGACTGTATTTTTGCATTATTGTGTCATTTTTGACCGAAATCGGCGCGGCAGCGACACCAAAATGTAGAACAATAACATCCAGGCATAAAACAACCTAGAACAACTTTTATATTTAACAGAACAAATTTTTAAAGGGTACTTTACTCTTGGAGGTTGACTCTTTTTTTGCATTTTAGTCATTTTCGACCGAAAACAGTTAGTAAGCGACTCCTAAATGTAGAACAACATCAAATGAGCATAGAACAACCTGAAAAAACTTTTATTTTTTCCGGAACAATTGTTTAAAGGGTACTTTACTCTTGGAGGTAGACTCTTTTTTTGCATTTTTGTGTCATTTTCGACCGAAAACGGCGAGTAAGCGACACCAAATGTAGAACAATATGAAATGAGCATAGAACAACCTGAAAAAACTTTTATTTTTTCCGGAACAATTGTTTAAATGGTACTTTACTCTTGGTGTTATACTCTTTTTTTGCATTTTTGTGTCATTTTCGACCGAAAACGGCGCGGCAGCGACACCAAAATGTAGAACAATATTAAAAGAGCATAGAAAAACCTGGAACAACTTTTATTTTTTCCGGAACAAATTTTCAAAGGGTACTTTACTCTTGAATGTAGACTGTTTTTTTTTTGCATTATTGTGTCATTTTTGACCGAAAACGGCGCGTCAGCGACAACAAAATGTAGAACAATAACATCCAGGCATAAGACAACCTGGAACAACTTTTATTTTTAACAGAACAAATTTTTAAAGCGTACTTTACTCTTGGAGATAGACTCTTTTTTTTGCATTTTTGCCATTTGCGACCGAAATCGGCGCGTCAGCGACACCAAAATGTAGAATAATAACTTCCAGGCATAAAACAACCTGGAACTAGTTTTATTTTTAACAGAACAAATTTTTAAAGGGTACTTTACTCCGGGAGGTACACACTTTTCTTGCATTTTTGTGTCATTTTTGACCGATAACGGCGAGTTAGCGACACCAAAATGTAGAACAATATTAAATGAGCATAAAACAACCTGGAACAACTTTTATTTTTTCCAGACCAAATTTTTAAAGGGTGCTTTACTCTTGGTGGTAGACTGTTTTTTTGCATTATTGTGTCATTTTTGACCGAAATCGGCGCGTCAGCGACACCAAAATGTAGAACAATAACATCCAGGCATAAAACAACCTAGAACAACTTTTATATTTAACAGAACAAATTTTTAAAGGGTACTTTACTCTTGGAGGTTGACTCTTTTTTTGCATTTTTGTCATTTTCGACCGAAAACAGTTAGTAAGCGACACCAAAATGTAGAACAACATCAAATGAGCATAGAACAACCTGAAAAAACTTTTATTTTTTCCGGAACAATTGTTTAAAGGGTACTTTACTCTTGGAGGTAGACTCTTTTTTTGCATTTTTGTGTCATTTTCGACCGAAAACGGCGAGTAAGCGACACCAAAATGTAGAATAATATGAAATGAGCATAGAACAACCTGAAAAAACTTTTATTTTTTCCGGAACAATTGTTTAAATGGTACTTTACTCTTGGAGGTAGACTCTTTTTTTGCATTTTTGTGTCATTTTCGACCGAAAACGTCGCGGCAGCGAAACCAAAATGTAGAATAATAACTTCCAGGCATAAAACAACCTGGAACTAGTTTTATTTTTAACAGAACAAATTTTTAAAGGGTACTTTACTCCGGGAGGTACACACTTTTCTTGCATTTTTGTGTCATTTTTGACCGATAACGGCGAGTTAGCGACACCAAAATGTAGAACAATATTAAATGAGCATAAAACAACCTGGAACAACTTTTATTTTTTCCAGACCAAATTTTTGAAGGGTGCTTTACTCTTGGAGGTAGACTGTTTTTTTGCATTATTGTGTCATTTTTGACCGAAATCGGCGCGTCAGCGACACCAAAATGTAGAACAATAACATCCAGGCATAAAACAACCTAGAACAACTTTTATATTTAACAGAACAAATTTTTAAAGGGTACTTTACTCTTGGAGGTTGACTCTTTTTTTGCATTTTAGTCATTTTCGACCGAAAACAGTTAGTAAGCGACACCAAAATGTAGAACAACATCAAATGAGCATAGAACAACCTGAAAAAACTTTTATTTTTTCCGGAACAATTGTTTAAAGGGTACTTTACTCTTGGAGGTAGACTCTTTTTTTTGCATTTTTGTGTCATTTTCGACCGAAAACGGCGAGTAAACGACACCAAAATGTAGAACAATATGAAATGAGCATAGAACAACCTGAAAAAACTTTTATTTTTAACAGAACAAATTTTTAAAGCGTACTTTACTCTTGGAGATAGACTCTTTTTTTTGCATTTTTGTCATTTGCGACCGAAATCGGCGCGTCAGCGACACCAAAATGTAGAATAATAACTTCCAGGCATAAAACAACCTGGAACTAGTTTTATTTTTAACAGAACAAATTTTTAAAGGGTACTTTACTCCGGGAGGTACACACTTTTCTTGCATTTTTGTGTCATTTTTGACCGATAACGGCGAGTTAGCGACACCAAAATGTAGAACAATATTAAATGAGCATAAAACAACCTGGAACAACTTTTATTTTTTCCAGACCAAATTTTTAAAGGGTGCTTTAATCTTGGAGGTAGACTGTTTTTTTGCATTATTTTGTCATTTTTGACCGAAATCGGCGCGTCAGCGACACCAAAATGTAGAACAATAACATCCAGGCATAAAACAACCTAGAACAACTTTTATATTTAACAGAACAAATTTTTAAAGGGTACTTTACTCTTGGAGGTTGACTCTTTTTTTGCATTTTAGTCATTTTCGACCGAAAACAGTTAGTAAGCGACACCAAAATGTAGAACAACATCAAATGAGCATAGAACAACCTGAAAAAACTTTTATTTTTTCCGGAACAATTGTTTAAAGGGTACTTTACTCTTGGAGGTAGACTCTTTTTTTGCATTTTTGTGTCATTTTCGACCGAAAACGGCGAGTAAGCGACACAAAAATGTAGAACAATATGAAATGAGCATAGAACAACCTTCAAAAACTTTTATTTTTTCCGGAACAATTGTTTAAATGGTACTTTACTCTTGGAGGTAGACTCTTTTTTTGCATTTTAGTCATTTTCGACCGAAAACAGTTAGTAAGCGACACCAAAATGTAGAACAACATCAAATGAGCATAGAACAACCTGAAAAAACTTTTATTTTTTCCGGAACAATTGTTTAAAGGGTACTTTACTCTTGGAGGTAGACTCTTTTTTTGCATTTTTGTGTCATTTTCGACCGAAAACGGCGAGTAAGCGACACAAAAATGTAGAACAATATGAAATGAGCATAGAACAACCTTCAAAAACTTTTATTTTTTCCGGAACAATTGTTTAAATGGTACTTTACTCTTGGAGGTAGACTCTTTTTTTGCATTTTTGTGTCATTTTCGACCGAAAACGGCGCGGCAGCGACAACAAAATGTAGAACAGTAACATCCAGGCATTATACAACCTGGAACAACTTTTATTTTTAACAGAACAAATTTTTAAAGGGTACTTTACTCTAGGAGATGGACTCTTTTTTTGCATTTTTGTCATTTTCGTCCGAAAACAGCTAGTAAGCGACACCAAAATGTAGAACAACATCAAATGAGCATAGAACAACCTGAAAAAACTTTTATTTTTTCCGGAACAATTGTTTAAAGGGTACTTTACTCTTGGAGGTAGACTCTTTTTTTGCATTTTTGTGTCATTTTCGACCGAAAACGGCGAGTAAGCGACACCAAAATGTAGAACAATATTAAGTGAGCATAGAACAACCTGGAACAACTTTTATTTTTTCCAGACAAAATTTTTAAAGGGTCCTTTACTCTCGGAGATAGACCCTTTTTTTGCATTTTTGTGTAATTTTCGACCGAAAACAGGTAGTAAGCGACACCAAAATGTAGAACAATATCACATGAGCATAGAACAACCTGGAACAACTTTTATTTTTTCCGGAACAAATTTATAAAGGGTACTTTACTCTTGGAGGTAGCCCCCTTTTTTGCATTTATGTGTCATTTTCGACCGAAAACGGTGAGTAAGCGACACCAAAATGTAGAACAATATTAAGTGAGCATAGAACAACCTGGAACAACTTTTATTTTTTCAGACCAAATTTTTAAAGGGTCCTTTACTCTCGGAGGTAGACTGTTTTTTTGCATTATTGTGTCATTTTCGACCGAAAACGGCGAGTAAGCGACACCAAAATGTAGAACAATATCAAATGAGCATAGAACAATCTGGAACAACTTTCATTTGTTACGGAACAAATTTTCAAAGGGTGCTTTACTCTTGGAGATAGACTCTTTTTTCGCATTTTTGTTTTGTTTTCGACCGAAAACAGCGAGTAAGCGACACCAAAATGTAGAACAATATCAAATGAGCATAGAACAACCTGGAACAACTTTTATGTTTTCCAGACCAAATTTTTAAAGGGTCCTTTACTCTCGGAGGTAGACTCTTTTTTGCATTTTTGTGTCATTTTCGACCGAAAATGGCGAGTAAGCGACACCAAAATGTAGAACAATATTAAGTGAGCCTAGAACAACCTGGAACAACTTTTATTTTTTCCAGACCAAATTTTTAAAGGGTCCTTTACTCTCGGAGGTAAACTCTTTTTTTGCATTTTTGTGTCATTATCGACCGAAAACAGCGAGTAAGCGACACCAAAATGTAGAACAATATCAAATGAGCATAGAACAACCTGGACCAACTTTTATTTTTTCCGGAACAATTTTTTAAAGGCAACTTTACTCTTGGAGGTAGACTCTTTTTTTGCATTTTTGTCATTATCGACCGAAAACAGCTAGTAAGCGACACCAAAATGTAGAACAATATCAAATGAGCATAGAACAATCTGGAAAAACTTTCATTTGTTCCGGAACAAATTTTCAAAGGGTGCTTTACTCTTGCAGGTAGGCACTTTTTTTGCATTTTTTTGTTATTTTTGACCGAAAACGGCGAGTAAGCGACACCAAAATGTAGAACAATATTAAATGAGCATAGAACAACCTGAAACAACTTTTATTTTTTCCAGAACAAATTTTTAAAGGATCCTTTACTCTCGGAGGTAGACTCTTTTTTTGCATTTTTGTGTCATTTTCGACCGAAAACGGCGACTAAGCGACACCAAAATGTAAAACAATATTAAATGTGCATAGAACAACATGGAGCAACTTTTATTTTTTCCAGACCAAATTTTTAAATGGTCCTTTTCTCTTGGATGTTGACTGTTTTTTTGTATTATTGTGTCATTGTTGACCGAAAACGGCGCGTCAGCGACAACAAAATGTAGAACAATAACATCCAGGCATAAAACAACCTGGAACATCTTTTATTTTTAAAAGACCAAATTTTTAAAGGGTCCTTTACTCTCGGAGGTAGATTCTTTTTTTGCATTTTCGTGTCATTTTCGACCGAAAACAGCTAGTAAGCGACACCAAAATGTAGAACAATATCAAATGAGCATAGAACAATCTGGAACAACTTTCATTTGTTCCGGAACAAATTTTCAAAGGGTCCTTTACTCTTGGATGTTGACTGTTTTTTTTGTATTATTGTGTCATTGTTGACCGAAAACGGCGCGTAGGCGACAACAAAATGTAGAACAATAACATCCAGGCATAAAACAACCTGGAACAACTTTTATTTTTAAAAGACCAAATTTTTAAAGAGTCCTTTACTCTCGGAGATAGACCCTTTTTTTTGCATTTTTGTGTAATTTTCGACCGAAAACAGGTAGTAAGCGACACCAAAATGTAGAACAATATCACATGAGCATAGAACAACCTGGAACAACTTTTATTTTTTCCGGAACAAATTTATAAAGGGTACTTTACTCTTGGAGGTAGACCCCTTTTTTGCATTTTTGTGTCATTTTCGACCGAAAACGGTGAGTAAGCGACACCAAAATGTAGAACAATATTAAGTGAGCATAGAACAACCTGGACCAGCTTTTATTTTTTCCGGAACAAATTTATAAAGGGTACTTTACTCTTGGAGGTAGACTCTTTTTCTGCATTTTTGTCATTATCGACCGAAAACAGCTAGTAAGCGACACCAAAATGTAGAACAATATCAAATGAGCATAGAACAACCTGGACCAACTTTTATTTTTTCCGGAACAATTTTTTAAAGGCAACTTTACGCTTGGAGGTAGACCCCTTTCTTGCATTTTTGTGTCATTTTCGACCGAAAACGGCGAGTAAACGACACCAAAATGTAGAACAATATTAAGTGAGCATAGAACAACCTGGAACAACTTTTATGTTTTTCGGAACAAATTTTTAAAGGGTACTTTACTCTTGGATGTAGACTGTTTTTTTGCATTATTGTGTCATTTTTGACCGAAAACGGCGCGTCAGCGACAACAAAATGTAGAACAATAACATTCAGGCATAAAACAACCTGGAACAACTTTTATTTTTTACAGACCAAATTTTTAAAGCGTCCTTTACTCTTGGATGTAGACTGTTTTTTTTTGCATTATTGTGTCATTTTTGACCGAAAACGGCGCGTCAGAGACAACAAAATGTAGAACAATAACATCCAGGCATAAAACAGCCAGGAACAACTTTTATGTTTTTCGGAACAAATTTTTAAAGTGTACTTTACTCTTGGATGTAGACTGTTTTTTTTTTGCACTATTGTGTCATTTTTGACCGAAAACGGCGCGTCAGCGACAACAAAATGTAGAACAATAACATC